>LOND01029144.1:0-12435 GCA_014220965.1 Paragonimus kellicotti
ACAACTAGGTTATCTCTACTCCCCGGTCAAAAAGCAAATCCCTATGTTTTCTACCAGCCATTGTATCTATCAATTTTCCTGCAGTTGCGGAAACACATACATTGGTAGAACAGAAAGGATGCTTAAAACCAGGGCCAAGGAGCACATCCCAAATTGGTTGAGAGTTGCACTGACTAACCCGCCAATGAGTGACACTCAGCGAGGACGAAACGCCGCTTCATCCATTGCAAGGCACTTATCGACTACAGGTCACAGTGTCAATATCGCATCTTCGTTTAAGGTCTTGATGAACGCTCACAGCTCACAAATTCTCAAGTATATTGAAGCATTGTTGATCAGCCGTCGACAGCCGGTTCTATGCGCACAAAAGTAACTGTGACTGTCAACCTTTGTTTACCGTGGGTTTAACCGTGAGTACCAATCACGATCCAGCCCGATTTGTACTTTTAATCGTTTCATTTAAGTCTTGTTGGTTTTGTTTTCATGCTAGTCACACGTTTACGACTGACGAGAGTGTGCGAAATGAATTCATATCGTAATTTGTGTCTTCTGACTATTCTATTCAGATACTTGATAGGTAACCGGGGATTTGATACGGCTAAGTCGAACTTAATTCACAGCTGATCGCATCATCCGCACCCAGACACTTCTCAGTCACGTCCTATGGAAAGTTAGCAATAAATTTGAAGTTTTCTTTTTTTCGAACTCGTCAGCAATGTATATAGCTAATATGGATTGAACTGCGGTCTACGCCCTTACAAACCAACCGCCTCGGCCACAGTGCCACTGGATGTGCATTGGGGATGGCCGGATTACAATATCTAAGTGGTGGGTCACATTCGCCTGAGAATAGCGTTCAGGTCCCCCGACCGACTGTAAGGCCGACAAAGTAACTGTCCTATTAACTACAACGGATGACAGTTACTGCGTCTCTTCTCGCAACGATAATGCAACCTCGGCGACACTCGCAGCGGTTTACCGTTCAGACAGGCACAATGTGAAGTCAACCTAACAGTGATCAACATGGTTTTCTTGTGAATAAGTGGGTCACAGTACAATTCTAGGCCGTGGCAAGGACAAATACTGCTGTCCAGCTCCAATAAGAGCGAAACTAGAGTCAACTACTTCCTTTCGACAGACTGGTCTGGAAATCTATTTGAGTGCGAAAGCTGCTGGTGGACTTCAAGTCATAAACACGTTGGCGGAGTGATGCAGGAGGTGCATAGAATGTGGGTACAAACTGACCTGGTCGATGAGGCGCAATCTTTTCTTCCAATCTGCGTAAAAATGTTGGATTAGTTTGAAGCAAATGCTACAAGGAAAAAACGCATCAAACGTATGTAAGTCACACGGTCAGACAAAGTGTCAAAGCATGAGAAAACTGGAAAAATAAACAGAATCCACATTTACACAGCAGCACACTCAATTCTGCTCAGTCAAGACAGCAGGCAAAGTAAACATTCCCTGTAGGAATATGCAAGAGATCGACTGAGAAATCAGGATTGCGGAACAACTCGTGAACAAACTATAATCTCGTTCATTAGTAATGTTTTACTGTATGGTCTGTGAGCAGTTCATCATCATAGACAGCAATACATCAGCGGTCTATGATGATGAACTGCTCAAAGAGCATACAGTAAAACATTACTATTGAGCAGTTGCCACTCTCCCGCGTCACAGGGGGCAATTACTAATAAGAATTCGAAGGTATATATATATATATATATATATATATATATATATACCTTCGAACGTTACATATATATATAGCAGTAGATGTATATATGTTTACTGCAGTAAGACGAGATGCCTGCTTCTGCTGCTTCTTTCTGTGTTCGTGTAGAATTAATTAGACGGGTCGCATGACCAGACGCTTAACGGAACGTATCTGAAAACATCCTTCACTCTACATCAATGGTGGAATTAACAAGACAACTACCAGCGCGACTGTGATACAACTCTGTTAGTTCTATTCATGCCGTCAACCCAGGTACTTCCGTTAGTCTCACTTACCTAGTCAGAGACAATCTACCGAAAACTGTGGGAGGTCGCATTCTAGCTACAGCTGAGGCGACCGGAATTCAATCGAATCATCCACCCAGGTGCACCCACAAACGTTTCATTCAAGCCTTACGATTACTATGACCTGCTAATCACACCAGGCACGATCACACTTCCATGGTTCTAATGGCATTACAAGTGTAATGCAACATCAGAACGATGTCTCCGTTTGTATCTATGATGAAGTTGACTTCACTTGAACTCTGCCTGTTTTGTTCGTTTAACCATAACAACACTGCTCAATATAGACGGTATGTTTTTGACTTAAACATGAACAGTCAAAAACAGGCTTGTTTGCTGCACATTACATTTTGCCTATAAATATTGCTGAGGTAAGGTTCCTGAGTTTCTCTTCTTCTCATTGTGTGCACGTTCCTTGTAATCAATTTACAGGCGCACATGAATTTGGCAGTGTACGAAACGTTATGCTGATCAACATCACAAAAGTTACATTTCACTTTCAAAAGCAATAAGGCGAAGCAGGTTTTTCTCAATCACGTTTGCCAGATAACTGTGCTCCTGCACAAATGCACTTAGCAATTTTACACCTTTTCTATATTAAGCTGTTTGGATGTCACTTTTTCGTGACTCGATGTCAGTTTGTGATGTTCCAGCGGTTTCTACAGTATTGTTCTATGTCGTCACAGGCAGATAACCTGAGCGGGTCATATTCGCGCTGTGGAGTAGAAATTAAAAACGGATACATTGGACTCAACTCTCTCTCTCTCCCGTTGTGCGAAGGCTTACAGCAACAGATTCTCTAGCCAAATCAGTTCAACAAGCGCCAGTGGAACACGAAGACCGGAACATATAGAGGCGACGGCGCACCCACCCTTATTTGGCGGACACAGCCATAACTCAGTTGCGTACAGTGTTTGTTGACCCGACTCAGCTAGAAAGTCAAAGTGCGTCATTATTTCGTGTGACAAAATTAAACGAAAATGTTGAACAGGGGCAGCCTTGACGTACTTGGTGCTGGAGCTGCGAAACTGCAATGGGAACTGAAGCTGATTACTGGGTCGAACAGAAGCAACCTCAGACCACTCAGCAAAGCCAGATATGCCACCTAAAAGTTATGCGATATGGCGGACAAATGAGGACGTGTATTGACTGATGTGACCACGTACAACTATCAACAGAGCGCAGTCAACTAGAGCGCTCAAAACAAGCGAACCGATCAACATTATGGACACAAGATGAATGGTACGTCATTTAGCGAGATCGGACAAATCATCGACTAATGAAAACAGATGAACAACGTTGATTACAAGTGTTGGTTACAAATACAGTTCTGTTTTGTGCTACAATAAAGGGTGACCAGAGACCAGTCAGTTTTGATTAGATCGAAGGCCAACCAACATAGGTCATACCACCGACCACGTACGTTTAAACAACTAGGTCAAAACACCTGCTAGAATTTCACCATCTTCTTCGAAAAGTACCGGCACCAGACTGTCTGGATCAGCAGTCCAATCGCGTCGGAGGATCGAAATAGAATAACGAGCCTCAGCTTCAGGCCAACCGAAGCAATATATGGTAAGCCTGTAGCGACAACCCAGTTGAATTAACTACAGAGGTTTCCTTAACAACCAATGCCTTTTTAATCCGAAAATTACTTTGCTGTATGCTATAGTACCTGTCTCATGGACCGTCTGTAACATTTGGGTCCAGCAACTGTTGAGACCCGATGTTAGAACTGCTGAACGTGCAGCTCACACTAATGTTGCACGCAAGTTTCATCGCCGGCCTAGCCATCCTTTCGACAGGCAACCGTTGCGGCCGTTACCCAAGGAAAATAAGAACGAAGGGACAACACAACAACACATGGTCTGAAGTTAGGTATATGTTATCTTAAGTGGAGTTACGCCTCTCACAGTTAGCGCCCACACGGTGTAGACGACACCAGATTTGAGTTGGGAGCACCAACCAAAATAGTGACGAGCACGAAGTCTAATGCTGGTGCCAAGTAAAAATAGTCTGTACTCAGCAAGCAAGTCAGCAGCCATTACCTGATCGACGTAACACTAGTCTAAACCTGTTTTGCAAACGAGAAGACACCGACAAATCGGTCAAACAGAGCATCTACATCCCCGACCAAAGTGACTACATTAGGGATATGTTGACCTAGGGAGGACAGTCAGATTAGAGTGGAGGTTGTTGGCGATGCTCCTAGCGCAGTCAGTTAGAATATAAGCAAACACAGCAGAAAGACTTCAGGACTTGCCGAATACAGCTGATCTTAACAGAACTTATCAAACGGAAGAAATGGAGCCTACTGTTAACCTGAATCCAATCTACCACTGGAGCTCTGGTCGCAATGTCGAAGATTGCATCTGGTCCAGACTGACTGATATTGACGGTCGTAGAGTTAACGTATCTGAGCAGACAGTGTTGTTGCCATTAATTCGATGTCTGATACCGTCCTGGAATCAAGGCGCCGCACAGTAATAAACGTCAACCACCAACGAGTTTACCGTCCGAACGAGGGCGAACTGTTCCAGAATGTAAACGTTGAAAACACCTATTAATTTGTGGTCTAAACTAGAGCCAAGGAAGATGGAGAGTGGAGGCTGGGCGAAAGATAGGACCTGAAGGAATAGTGGTAATGCGGTTGGCCATACCTGTTGGGGACCTGCAGAATAAGCACTAAGGAAGGGAGTGCACGGGGATATGATAGGACGGTGGAAGAGCGGTTAGCAACAATGTTGTTTTGTCCATCAACGCCGCAGTATGCAGCAGGGGGAACGATTTACATTACGTAATTAACAGCGTTAGGAATATTCATGATCAATAGAATTTACACCCAGACTTCTATGGAGCTCACCAGCACCGTGGTAGTAGTCCCAGTTCCGATGCCTCGTCAACCAATCCAGTGGGCCGGACTTAAATCCACTTCCCAAGCCTCTGTCGTGAACACACGTGAACCGACCGATCAAAACTAATGTACATCCAGTGAAACTGTAAGGTACTGACTTTAACACAGTAAACCTTCATTTAAGTCTCATGGTTTAATGGCTCGTTATGAAACGAATTTGGTAATCGATGTTCTAACTGACTAACAGTTTTTCCGTCACGATGTGTTACATATGTGTGTGTGTGCACCGTACAAAACGCTTGAAATGGACTGTGCAGGACACGAAACTACTCAAGGTTATCAATTGGGGCATGTTGTCTGAAAGACAGCATGCACACGTACACATATGAGTATGGTCTATTCAAAAAATTCCTAATCCCTAATAACGACCGTCATAATTAGTTGCTGTGGGTTGGTACATCGAAACCACAAACTACAGAAAAAGCTTCTTGTTAACTCCTCCGGTCAGAAGAACGTACCATTTTGCGAGTGAACCGTGAACCGAAATATCGAAGAATGTACGGCGCCACTGGAAACTGAGCTAGCGTAGATAAACAATTTGATGATGATCCATCATGCTATTAAAAAAAGGTCAACGTATAAATACGAAAGACAAACATACGGATGATGTTGCTGTTTCATCTGATTTACGAATACGTAGAATCCAGCCGGACTAAAACAGAGCACCTAATAATTAAGCGTATACAGACTTACTGCAGTGTTGGAAACGACAATTGTTCTGTTGCCTTCCCCACAGTAGGTTAACTTTTCAAGATCGAAAATTGACTGAAAACAGAAGCACGACAAGTAACGGACTGTTGTATAACCTCAGCAGCAAACAGTCAAAGAGCAGAAGAGAGCGAGGAAGGATATATATGCATACAATTCTGGTAAGAGTATGCGACATCAAAGTTAAGGTGTTTAATTTATTAGAATGAACTAAACACAAAGGGACCAGTTTTAAAACGTAGCAGTATCTTCACCAAGTGTTGTATTAGCTTGTGCGATAGCCGATACAATTGGTCTGGCAAATATTCGATAAAACGCAACAGATTCACATCGTGTAGAGGTCCAATTATGCAAGCAACTCAATTTTGGCTTCTGACTCAGATAATCGTCGTTGGGACGCAATTCAGTGCAGTAACTGAAAGCCAATGTGTAAAGCTGAAAGGTACTCATGATACTGAAGACAAAAGTATTTAGGTAATCTGCTATTTTACTTGTGAACGAGGGTAGAAAACACCATATTTCAGTTCTTTTCATAAGAACATCAGTTGTCAGAAAGAGGACATAGCAGATGTGGGCTGTAAATATGAACTGATCATCAAAGAATGTGCCTCCCGCCATCGTCAACAACAAGAAACAATCCATCTAATGAGAGTGCGTTACCCCCACTGAAGGTAATTCATAAGGCTATAACTGTTTTTGCTTTCATTTTTCACGTAGTTTACGAGGTCCGTAAAGTGAGACGGTTTTGTGCATTAGCAAGCAGAACTGTCAGTTGTTTCCGCTGTTCGTTTATTGCACAACCCAATCATTCCCAGGTATGTTCAGGCGGATACATGTAGTTTGTGGTTGGTACAGTAGTGTGCGCACCGTCGGATATCGAAGTAGCGTTTGTTCTCCGATATATATTTGATGTTATCTTTGTAAAATCCAGCCTGCGAACTGCTCTGTTCTCTTCATGCTCAGGGTGTCTGCAAAACGTGACTGAGTAATGTAGTTTCATGAATGTGGTTGCCGGCATGTTGATATTAATCCTGTTGCTTTTCCCAGGGTGGATCAAACTTCCATGGCAGAAAAGACTGAAAAGTAGGTTGATCAGAAAATCGGTGCTTAATGTTGCCTAAATATTTACACTGAGAATTACTCCCTTTGTAAGCATGGGTGTGAGACAGAACGGACAGTCATTGTAACCATGGAAATCCGTGGACGAACGTCAAGGGCAGCAATAATTGTCAAACTGAAGGCTGATTAATCGAGTGTCGACAAGACAGCTATCTAGTGAAATTGAGTGGTTGCACCTGTGTCTGTGCGCGTCTGCCACTGCAACAAACTAGTACTTCGTGCTAAGAGCCTTCTTGAACACTACATGGCATTCCGGTCGAATGGGCAAATCGACTATATAGTTAGTACGCATGCAAAATAAAAAGATGAGGCAGCGTGTGACCGGGGGCTGCGTGCTCAAGTGTATTTTCAGAGTGTTCGCAACAGCTCCTCTCCTAAATGTCACAGTATAACTCGGGTGGTTCCGGTGTCTGTTTGAACTGACCTATGAATACTGCATACATCTCCAATGAATCGATCACTCCTCGTTGGAGATTCGCTACACACACGGCTTTTGGCCAAGTCTGAACAGCCTGAGTGCATCTGTCTCAAACGCAACACAATGGCTCACACAAGAACAGAAGGTAAATTGGTGTTCCAACACGCACGACCGGTCAGCTGACTTTGTACAGTGTGCTCCCGTTTAAGTCTTTAAATGACAATCTGCTATCAGGGTGTACGTTAGTCTGAGGCATGTGTCCAAACAACTGGTTTGTTTAGTTTGACGCCATTTTTATAGTAGTTCTTTTGCGTGGCAACTCATCCAACAATGTTTCCCTCACTGTTCCGAAACACTAGTAAGTTTCGTTATTCTAAAGTGATGCCTCTGGAAGGACTGCTTGCAATGCTCCCTGTTCATTGTCGGGACGTTCCATTGTCGACTGTGATAACTGCCTTTACTGGATTCGACATACTGTTCATGAGATTCCAAAAGTATGACTGAATTAAGTAGTTCTGTGGATCGACAAGTACACTTGTTATTGGATTCTGACATTAGCCGATTGCTTAGACTAGCCATCCCCAAACAAACTCCTGCGGACACACATAATGAGCACGGTTGTTGCAATTGCGTATTCGGTTGGCTAACAAAACATATTTCACTCACCGACGTTTTTTTTTAAATCTCGGTCGTTCGGCTTGCTAAAAAGTGCAATAAACAATGTCGAAACATTATTTGTGGATTGTCGCCAACTGTTGTACCGCATTACTTAACCACATCTTATAGTTGAAGTAGTCCGGTGGCAACGAGGCCAGCTAGCAAATACGGCATAGCCCTAAGCGCGGAGAAATCGACCGTTACTTTAAAACACACGTAGGGTCAGTCAACTGAAATGTTTCCTTTTGCTTACAACATGGATTGCACCAGGGAGAACGAGAGTTAGGCTATCAAAAACTTGGAAGACTTTCGATTGAATGTTTCGGTATTTAATTTGTGCCTACAAACTAACTTCAAAACTGTCAACCATCAACGCGTGCACCCTTAAACAGATGTAGGTAGTGGAGGGTCAAGAAATGCAAACGCCAGCGTCGTTTCCTGCTATTATTATATCAGCCGTTTAAACCAATGATCTTGCAGAGCAGGTTAAAGTTCGGCTTTTGATATGTTGATGGCAACTATACTAGAGATGTTACGAAAGAAGGTTTAGACTGACCCACTAAGTTACTGGATGCAATAAATGTTCATTAGAGCGAACCATTTTTGGTCAGGCAATATATACAATAGGGCGGATGGGGTGGTGAAAAATAAACTTAGCAGGGAAAGAACATGAGCGTCAGATTAGTAGATGCAGGTGAGGTTTCAGACCGACGAGCAAGCCACGTCCACAAAAGTCAGATAACTGCGAAGCTCAAGGGATGCCGATTAGTGTAACGCAAAATAGCCTCAAATATCGAGCAGACATCAATCCGATGGCCTGTGTCCACTACATGTCTAACAATCGAAGAAGCACGGAGACATTCGAGATAGCCCCCGCAAAACAACGGTATCTCAGGGTAGGAAGACAACATGAGCATCCACGTTAGCGTTTATGTCCAGTGTTAGACGGAACAACACATAGGTCAGCCGTAAACAGCAAACAACTTTTAAAAAAAACACAGAAGGATTACATGGACTGTGTGGGGCCCGAAGTGTCAAACAACTGAAAGTACTCTCAAAATGCCCAAGATACGCCTCGATCAAACGAGAACCAATACCAACATGAAACTCTTACCGAATGAAGCTGCCTTAAACAAAACAACGAGGCTGACGTTTTGATCAGATTGACCGAGCCCACTGCAGGCCAGAGGGGAAAGGCACCAAATTTGGGCTGGAAGATAGAACAGAGGTTAGAACAGATGTGCCACAAAGGTCTAGTAGTGTCATTTCACTATGATAAGTCAGGCATGAGGACATTAGTTACTTTTATTTCCACGCTAATGGTAGGACCGTAGGTGAACTGGGAAAGAAAAGCCGGGATTTGGGCAGCGTCTGGAGCGGCTATCATGCACGACTCAGATAGATCCACACCCTTGATTAGGCGATAGTCTGCAAACGAGGAAGAAAGAACGATGTGCGTGAATAGTCGGATCCAGACGGAACAATTGTGTTTGATGGTGAGGTTATGAGTCGTGTATTATGAGTCATGTTGTTGACAATTAACTTGATATAAGTAGTAAGTTTTAGAACAAACCCAATTGTGGAAAATCTGGACTTCGGCTGGATTTGGACCAGCGACAAGAACAGCATAATCAAACTCAACAAGCTATCTAGTAGCCGAGCTACGAAGTCATATGGCAGATTACAGCGAAACCACGAAATAACCATAAACGAGATTCATCCGAGTTCCACTGTTTAGGTATTCAACTGGGTAAAAAGGGAAAAATGAATGATGCTAACCGAGTGGGGGGGAGGGGGGGCACGGTAATAATGATCCAAATAAGAAGCAGAAACTGCGTCTTCTAGTCGAAAACCAAAAGCAGTTAATTTTCTCCAGTTGGCATAACTCCTCAACAAATGTTCTGTTCATTGCGGGAAAGTGAATATTTCATCGGTGAACGCCAGTATTATATGAAACACCCAGTAAAAACGCAATCAGAGAAATCATAGGCAAAGATACGGGAAAAAGTTGTGATTGTCCAGTGGTTAGACGTTTTTTCTGAACATAACTTGCTTCGACTGTTACAAAAACGTGCAAAAAGGAGAGATTAGTTGAGCCAAATTCTCATTTTTCAGAGACTCACGTTTTCAAGAGCCTACACCGAGACAACTGAGGTCGAACCTGTAACAGTGTATGATCAGTAGTTGCCGTAGACAGTAGTGCGTTAGCTAGAACAAGCGGATGTCGCGTAGATATACACAATAGATAAGGTTCACGGGACTGATCGGGAAAAAAATAAGTAAATCTACGATAGGCGTTGAAGCCACAGTAAACCACAGGGACCATCGGTAAGGTCACTCTTAATGCAGAAGGATGCTTGAACATAACCAGGTAGGATGTACATGACCACGAAAGGACAACAGACTTGAAAAAATAACGGAAAAATCATGACACATCACCTCATCAGATGGCAGAGAATTACTGAAGCTTCTAAGCGACGAATTAACAACAAATGTCAGCAAATGTTAAACAAATTGTTTCAACTATGGGGCATCTCTAGAAGGTAAAGCATCCTGATATTTTACAAATTTCGGAGTGGGTAGAAAGGACCAGTATAAGGGAGATTAATGAACAAAATAAATTTAAATCCTTCGCCTTCACACAGGTTAAAAATCCCGTTTACATTTTTTGCTTAACTCATATCATTACAAGGTCGTCCGACTTTCTTGGAATGATGGAACTTGGTCATGTTTAAAAGAGTTGTTAGCGCATAACAACAGTAACAACGTTTGGGTTTACAGAAACACTGTATGCTCATCGAGAAAGTATACATAAGTGGAAGTTGGAAAATGAAAAAAAGGCCCGTTCAAGAGTGCTACCGTCATCTAATGTGTGAGAGAGGCTGTGATCAGTAAATGTGATGCACTGAATTATCATCCTCATGAGTTTTGCTCCTGTTGCATACAAAAGGTCACTAGTACGTACACTGTTTTACAGAGCGTCAAGAATATGCTCCCAGGATAGATTACAAGCCTGAACAAACAGTGTTGTATGAAACGCTTCGTGCTAACAATTTCCCAGAACGTTTCATCCGGAAATGGAGTAAACTTACTCCTGCGGAAAATGCAACTGTGGAAGTACCTAAAAAAGCTGTCTACATCAAACTCCCTTCAAAGGTGATAGTCTGATGAACACCTTTAGAAAGATGATCAGTGTGGCAAAGCTTGTTCTGCTCTCACAAATGATTAGGTTATCTCTACTCCCCGGTCAAAAAGCAAATCTCTGTGCTTTCTACCAGCCATTGTATCTATCAATTTTCCTGCAGTTGCGGAAACACATACATTGGTAGAACAGAAGGATGCTAAAACCAGGGCCAAGGAGCACAACCCAAAGTGGTTGAGAGTTGCACTGACTTACGCGCCAATGAGTGACACTCAGCGAGGACGAAACGCCGCTTCATCCATTGCAAGGCACTTATCGACCACAGGTTCACAGTGTCAATATCACATCTTCGTTTAAGGTCTTGATGAACGTTCACGGCTCACAAATTCTCGAGTATATTGAAGCACTGTTGATCGGCCGTTGACAGATGGTTCCTATGCGAACAAAAGTAACTGTCAACGACTGTCAACCTTTGTTTACCGTGGGTTTAATCGTGAGTACCAATCACGATCCAGACCGATTTGTATTTTTACTCGTTTCATTTAAGTCTTGATGTTGTTTACATGCTAGTCACACGTTTATGACTGACGAGAGTGTGCGAAATGAGCTCATATCGTAATCTATGTCTTCTGACTACTCTATTCAGATACTTGATAGGTAACCGGGGATTTGATACGGCTAAGTCGAACTTAATTCACAGCTGATCGCATCATCCGCACCCAGACACTTCTCAGTCACGTCCTATGGAAAGTTAGCAATAAATTTGAAGTTTTCTTTTTTTCGAACTCGTCAGCAATGTATATAGCTAATATGGATTGAACTGCGGTCTACGTCCTTACAAACCAACCGCCTCGGCCACAGTGCCACTGGATGTGCATTGGGGATGGCCGGATTACAATATCTAAGTGGTGGGTCACATTCGCCTGAGAATAGCGTTCAGGTCCCCCGACCGACTGTAAGGCCGACAAAGTAACTGTCCTATTAACTACAACGGATGACAGTTACTGCGTCTCTTTTCGCAACGATAATGCAACCTCGGCGACACTCGCAGCGGTTTACCGTTCAGACAGGCACAATGTGAAGTCAACCTAACAGTGATCAACATGGTTTTCTTGTGAATAAGTGGGTCACAGTACAATTCTAGGCCGTGGCAAGGACAAATACTGCTGTCCAGCTCCAATAAGAGCGAAACTAGAGTCAACTACTTCCTTTCGACAGACTGGTCTGGAAATCTATTTGAGTGCGAAAGCTGCTGGTGGACTTCAAGTCATAAACACGTTGGCGGAGTGATGCAGGGGTGCATAGAATGTGGGTACAAACTGACCTGGTCGATGAGGCGCAATCTTTTCTTCCAGTCTGCGTAAAAATGTTGGATTAGTTTGAAGCAAATGCTACAAGGAAAAAACGCATCAAACGTATGTAAGTCACACGGTCAGACAAAGTGTCAAAGCATGA
>LOND01029144.1:12535-23915 GCA_014220965.1 Paragonimus kellicotti
CATCTCATTCATCACATCTGATATCTTCAAAAAAACTGTGTACGCATATGTGAATGAATTCACTTTCTTCAATTATATCAAGAGGATAATATCTCCAGGTTATGTTGATTCGCGCTTTCTTCGGCTTGTGTGCAACCAGTACACTGTCAGCAGGCCCGTCTAAGTCGACATCCGTTGTGGGTGGTGTGCGGGACTTGGTTTTCATAATCACTGGGGAAGTGCGAACAATGGCTGAAGTGGAGGGAACTGACAAAATTAAGAATTCAAAACGTGCACCTACCAGGTGACTGAGGTCGAAGCTGATTGCCACAGAATGGACACTCATTTATGTCCGCCATTTGAATGCATTCAGGTGAAAAATCAGCTGATCGGCATCACAGCGATAACTGTCCATCCGTACCGATCACCGCAGTGTCCACATGGCAATCCTGTTTCCGGCTTCTTCACCCATCTGGGTTGCATACTGCTTGTAGACGAGCCAGTGGGGGAGTCATACAAAGGTCGTAGCACGTTCCACTATTTTAATGGCAAATGCAATGATGCTGTTGAAACACGTCACCGCAGTGCGGCTGCTGCAGGCACGCAGTTTTTCAAGTACATTATGCAGGGCTTTATAGTGACGGTCGAAGATGGCTGCAGCAAAAGGCCGAAGCTGCGGGCCCACCAACCGTCGAATTGGCAGATTGTACTCCGCCAGCCACCGCTCATGAATGGGGACTCGACCTTTGTAAACGGAAATGAAAACTACAAAACGCCTTACCGAATGTGAGTGCAAGGAAGCCACATCGAACGGTAAAAGTACACTCACATATGCCCTGTGCGCTATCCACGACAAAGGAGCCCGCGACCTACCGGTTCTACAGGTGGGCGACAAGGTATGGGTACAGTGCGTTCCAGAAAACCCACGGCGATGGATAGGAGTGGTGGTGAGGTACTGCGGTTATCGGTCCTACGAAGTAGATTCCGGAGGAATAGTGAAGAGGAGGAATCGGGTGCATTTGAGAAAACGAGTACCACCGGATGAAGAGCACCCCTCAAAGAGGAGAAAGGATTATCACGAACCAGGAGTGGATTATGCTATGAAAAAAGGAAGGATGTAAAGGGATTGGATTGGACAAACACATCGATACGAAGTCAACCAGTGATTCGCAGAAGGATACGGCCAATCAGTGTCGACAACGCGAACAGACTGGTATGTCCGCACGGGGACCAATCAGGATGGCACGCTGCTCCAGCATCGGATTTTGTTATAACGAGCATCGGAGTAAAACAAGTTGTTTAAGTGCGTCACGCATTAAAACAAACGAGCTACAAGCGGAGTTAAGCCAACCAATAAGAAAGCTCAAGCGTCAGTACCAATCGTGATTCTTCATTTTACTGATGCGTCTTGTCTATAAAATAACCAATAGAAACTCAATAAACTGAGATTTGCTTTGTGCCACGTGGACTGACTTTTGCTCTCGTTCCGGAAGGTAGCGATTTTTCAACAATTAACGTGAGTGGCGAACAAACACATAGCCTTTTTAACGCATTATCGTTCATTTTTCATGCAACAAAGGGTTCAAGATGACTGAACTTAATCGCTTGGCGCCCTCAAAATTACTAAGTGGTTCGATTGAACAAAGTCGATATGAGCAACTTAGGCGCACGAACGCGTTTTTGGAAGAAAAGACAGTTTATGTTGTTTTTCCTTTTACGGTTATGCTTACAAAATTATATGTGGAGAAAGTATCCACCGCATTACGGTGAGCGGTCCAGAAGGAACACTCAAAATCGCTTTGAGAACGGCTGTGTACCAGTGTGTTACTAGGGTAATACTCCAGGCACCTATTCGTTGTATTACAATTTGGTCATCGAACCTGTACACTTACAATTGGCACTATGTTGGAATTTCTTCTGAGATATTGACTATGACATTTTCAGGTGTGTTTCCATACTGGGATTCACGCCCAAATGACCATCTTCCACTTGAAGTGACCTTCAAGCCCGAGACCTACGGGGACCATAAGTGCCCAGACTACTGTCTGATTTTGCTGATGAAATCTTGTATAACGGCCGGAGAAAACCGATACCCATCAATGGGCGCGCCCAGCCAGTATGTGGGAACTCTCCCACAAAGTCTCACACCAGATTCGATGAGTTACCCAGCGGTAATAATTCAGAAGACAACGAACAGCGCAGTACTCTATATATTGCCACGACCGAGAAGCAAGAAAATGTACAGTCAGCAAGCGTCCTGCGTGCAGCGCGCGGAACGGAAAAGTGAAGAATTTCTACGCTAGCGGAAATAGGCAAACAATTGGGCTAAACAAACATGCCTCATCAGGAGTGTCAAATTGTACAACAAAATACCAACAAAAATTATGCCATTCTAAGAGGTCGCTACAGAGCTTCCTTCCAGAAGGCCACCGTCTCGGCCTTCGGTTACACAATATAGGCATGCAACAATGGGATAACCAAAATGTAATGTCCATTGCTAGCTAAATGTCCAGTTGGTAGGGAGCACAGGAGAATAATGGAGGGAATAGTCCATAAGGTGGTGGTCGTGGACTAACGGTGCGCTGATTGAATCCGTTATTTAGATTATTTAAGTTATTTAGTCTTCGGTGCACATCTATCGCAGCGGGCTACCCAACCCCAAAAGACTCACAAGTGAGAAAAAGGGAGGTAGGTTTACCCAGTGCTGAACGATAGCCTTCAGGAGTTGTCTCTCCATTGCACCAAGTCCAAGTGATCTAAAACTGAACGAAAGGTGAAATACCTGTGCCAGGCAGAAAAACAAGCTCACCGTGTTGACGAACTGTTCGGCATAAACAGTCCGTTGGAGATCTGATACCTTTCAATTCGTTGATTAATACTGCAAGCTGGTTGTGCTAAGATCACGCTTAAAAAGAACTCGAAAAGACGTGTTAGTGTATACAGAAAAAATATGACATTAAATAACGGTAACAGGACAGTTGTGATAAGTGAGCATTTTATATGTAGAAAACGCTAACGTACTCAGCAAACCTTACAGGCTTTCGCACTCGTCTACCATGTCGGTCGTGTAGTACAGGAGAAGGAGTAGGGCTGCAATCAGGTGTGGTTGACATATGTTCGGAATGGGACGGCGGAGCCGCAGGCGTAGGCAGGACACCGGGCTCATCTTCTTCAATAAACGCAGGTTTAATTCGATCAATTGAAACGACCTCACGCTTGCCATCACGCTCGACGGTGAAAGACTTTTCGCTTCGTTGTACCACGCGAAAAGGGCCTGTATACGGCGGCTGCAGAGGCTTGCGGGAGCCGTCTGTCCGTATGAAGAACGTGAGAGCAGGAAGAAAGTTTCTCGTGCAAATGCACGGGTGACGACCGCTCTCGTGGTTGAACTGGACGTAGCCGTCGCATGTGATTCGCCAAGCGTGCTACATACCTTCCGTAATCGACAGGTTTGGTTGCCGAAGGAGACACCAATTCGTTGGGCAAACGCAGGGTGCAACCATAGACGAGTTGAGCCGGTGTGGCCTTCAAGTCCATCTTGACAGTGTTACGCAACCCAAGAAGGACTAGTGGTAAAGCCTCTTGCCAGGAAGGGTTCGACTGCGCACTGAGGGCTGCTTTTAACTGACGATGAAAACGTTCCACCATCCCGTTGGATTCCGGATGATAGGCGGTAGTGCGTATATGCCTGCACCCAAGAGTATTCAGGAGATCTGTGAAAGATCCTTCAAAATGAGAACCACGATCAGTAGTCACCAAGGCGGGACAACCAAATTGGGCTACCCAGCGTTCCAAAAAGGCGCGAGCCACCGTTTCGGAAGCGCAATCAGGAAGTGGGATTGCCTCCGGCCACCTAGTAAAACGGTCAACACAAGTCAGAAGAAAGGTAAAACCGTTAGAAGGTGGTAGCGGTCCGACGAGATCGACGTGCACGTGATGAAGACGTGCGTCGGGTGCCGGGAAGACACCGATGGGGCTTTTGGTATGCCTATGAACCTTGGAACGTTGACATTCTAGACAGCAGCGAGCCCAATTTCGGACGTCGTGGTTCACTTTAGGCCATACAAAGCGTTCAGTGATAAGCTTCACTGAAGCACGTATGCCAGGGTGCGATAGGTTATGCAGTGCGTTGAACACTGCACGACGGAACGATAAGGGCACTACAGGCCTAGGTACGCTTTGTGAAACGTCGCACAGGATGGTGCCCTCAGAGGAAGTTAAGGGAACAGGCAGTATTTTGAGTGAGCTATGCTGACGGAGTTGCTCAATCTCGGAGTCGCCTGTTTGCGCAGCGGCCATAGCAGCCAAATCAAGAGGAATAGGTGTGGAATCGCTTACCTGGTATACACGTGAAAGGGCGTCAGCGACAGGATTAAGGACACCTGAAACATGCCGTATATCTGTCGTAAACTGAGAGATATAATCCAGGTGCCTGATTTCCCTGGGGGAATACCTGTCGGATGATGAGTTCAAAGAATACACCAATGGTTTATGGTCAGTGTAGACCGTGAACCGTCGGCCTTCAACAGCATGCCGAAAATGGCGTATTGCGAGATAGATGGCAAGCAATTCTCGACCGAAAGTACTGTAGCGAGTCTCCGCGGGTTGCAACCGTTTGAGAAGAATGCAAGAGGTTGCCAACTACTTCCAACGTACTGTTGTAACACGGCGCCAACAGCTGTATCGGAAGCGTCGGTTACAATGGACAACTGAGCACTAGGGTCAGGATGAGCGAGCAAGGGCTATTTTGGAGATAGCCTCTTTAAGCTCTTTAAAGGCTGTACGCGCTGAATCAGTGAATGACAGTTTACGATCACCTCCACGAAGGAGATCGGTCATTGGTTGCATAATATGCGCGCAACGAGGAATGAATCGACGATAATAGTTTACCAGGCCACAAAATCTGCGAAGCTGCTTAAAAGAAGAAGGTTCAGGATAATCCTGGATGGCCTGAACTTTGGAAGGAAGGGCAGCAATTCCATCGGCTGAAATCCGGTGACCTAGAAACTCAATGGTCGACTTGCCTAGCTCGCATTTTGTCGGGTTGACCGTAATACCATAGTTAGTCAGTCGTTCAAACAAACTACGCAGGTGTGAAAGGTGCTCCTCCTCAGAAGAGCTAGCAACTAGAATGTCGTCAAGGTAGGGATAGACGAAGTCTAGACCGCGGGTGACTTCGTGCATAAAGCGCTGGAAAGTCTGGGCGGCATTGGTCAGTCCAAATGGCATTCGCAAGAACTCGAAAAGACCAAATGGAGTAATCACAGCGGTCTTGGGTATGTCTTCCGCCGCCACTGGAATTTGGTGATAAGCGCGGACTAAATCAATTTTGCTGAAAATGTTTTTGCCCGCGAGGCAGGTCGTAAGATCCTGCATGTGTGGAATGGGATACTTATCAGGGACTGTTACTCTATTGAGACCGCGGTAGTCACCGCAAGGACGCCAGTCCCCTGATTTTTGGGAACCAAATGCAGTGGTGAGGCCCAAGAACTATCGGAAGGGCGAATGATCCCGAGTTCGAGCATGTGTTCGAACTCTGCCCTAGCGACTTTAAGCTTTTCAGGGGCCAACCTGCGGGGCCTAGCCGATACGGGCGGGCCTTTGGTTCTTATGTGATGTGTGACATTGGAGGTCACAGCGGGCACGGCGTTCGATGCCCGGACTAGTTGCGGGAACTGTTTAAAAAGTTCCGAAAAAGACGGTGGAGCAGTCGGTGTCGCGTAAACAGGACTGATGGCTGCAACGGTCGTGCGATTACCGTTGATGCTCAGGTGTGTAACGGCATCTATTAGCTTCCGGCGTCGCGCATCGACTAAAAGGTCGAAATGCCGGAGAAAATCGATACCGATGATGGCAAACGGAACGGCAGCAACAACGAAAATCCAACGAAAGTTTCGTCGGAGACCCAAGTCCAACGTTAGCGAACGCTGACCAAAAGTCTGGATAACAGTGCCATTGGCGGCACGGAGATGAGGAGCGCCTGACTGTGTCGCCTCGGAGGGGGTCTGTGGGACTACGCTAACCTGCGCTCCTGTGTCCACCAGGAATGCGGTCCCTGTGGAGAGATCCCGAACAAACATAAGGCGACTGGGGTGGATGCGCCGGCAACGTCCGTCGCCATTACGCGTCGGCGGTCCGGTTTCCCTGAAGCGATGAGGGAAAAGAGCAAGGGGTTGTACATCTAGTGGCTTTAGCACCATATCGTTCATGGTACCAGCAGAAGCCTTTACGGGCTGTGAGTTACGTCGACGGGCGACCTGCTGGTACGCCGACGCCGTGGGGATCGCTTTCGAGAACGAGTAATAGACATATCGCCTAAGTCTCTGCGTAAGGCAGCCACTTCCGCCCACAGGGCCTTGATCTCTGCAAGGTCGGCTGAGTGAGAACTTACAGGCCGTTCCGCAGCTGAGGTCGTAGGAATGGCACTCACTCTGGGATTACTGGAATTGTGCAGAAATGGCTGGAACCGCTCGACCACTTGGTCGGCAATTTCGGCAGCTTCTGACAGCGGTTGCGAGCGGGCTACGGACACAATAGCCTGGGCTGTCTCCGGCAGCCTCTGCATCCATAGCTCTCGTAACAGTGACTCGTCCATGTGGGAGCCACCAAGAAGTTGCTGCATCTCACGGAGCAACGTAGAGGGACGCTTGTCGCCCAGCTGTAATCCACTGAAAAGCTGCTGTAAGCGGGTCTTCTCTGATGGGGTTACCCGCTTAATTACGGCCTCCTTAAGGGTGTCGTAGCGATGTTCCGGAGGCTGAGTAAGGAGGACGTCACGCAGTTGCATTGTGACTTCCTTTGGAAGCCTGGACACTAACTGACTGAACTTCGCCTGGTCAGACGAAATTCGATTGTTGACAAACTCGGCCTCAAGATAGACAAACCACAGTAGTGGGTCCATCTCCAAGAAAGGAGGAACTGTTAAGGTAACTGCGCCTACAGTATGCAAATCAAGGGGCTTGGTATCTTCGCCAGACATGGTAGAAACTCGATAGCTTGTAATGTGCAAGAAAAAACGGGAATACAAAGTAGGTTAACAAATATGAAAATTCGGTCAAACCTACTATGTCAAGAAATACAATACGACCAGTAGTAATAAAACGCTGTATAAAAAATTAAACCAAGGAACTGACTCACCAAATAGCGTGAGATGAAAATGCGAGGACAAAATACGCCGGATCACCGAATAAAAATAGCGAACCAAATTTCAGCGAAAATACTATCGTCGGGCTCACCAGTTTGTGGAACTCTCCCACAAAGTCTCACACCAGATTCGATGAGTTACCCAGCGGTAATAATTCAGAAGACAACGAACAGCGCAGTACTCTATATATTGCCACGACCGAGAAGCAAGAAAATGTACAGTCAGCAAGCGTCCTGCGTGCAGCGCGCGGAACGGAAAAGTGAAGAATTTCTACGCTAGCGGAAATAGGGCAAACAATTGGGCTAAACAAACATGCCTCATCGGGAGTGTCAAATTGTACAACAAAATACCAACAAAAATTATGCCATTCTAAGAGGTCGCTACAAGTAGCTACCAACCAGATCACCGGCCTGCTGCATTTGCCAAAGAAACTCTACTTGAAATTCCCAATCTTTGTCTACTTGCGTTGCGAAAACACTACAGTGGTTCGATCTTCAACACACCTTTTCTTTTCCGTAGAACTGGTGAAGTATTTCTGCGATTCAATGACTGACACCAGTCGAAGAATAAATCACACGGGGCTACACAAGCCCCGAGTGAGATCCTCCTTAAGCCACCGTTGATATCGTGCATCCTGTTCTCAGTTCACTGGGCTAAATTCTCATTACAACGTGTTCATGCTGCGTTCACATAAACCATCCGTGGTTAATTCGACAGCAGGTATGTTGATTCCCGACCTCTCGAAAACGCAATCTTCTTATTGGATTAAACTCGACCAATCAAACTGAACCGTAATAGCAGGGTTTCTCCACCTCGAGCATGTCTGGGTCCGTCGCGTGTGAGGTCACTTGATTGGGTGTCCATCGGATTGATGTTACCTGAGAAGGTATATATTCTTAATTCATTGGTTACATATTTTTGTTTTCTCGTTTCTGTTGAACCCGTGTGAAATTGTGACTTAACATTCTTAATGTTCACTTACTGTTCACCAATCTACGTCGGACTATCTCAGTATTAGTGTGTTCATGCATCGCCATTGAGTAATCGGAGGTGCGAAATAGATTGAGCTATCTCTAAACATGTCCTTCGTTCTTCAGAACAAAGAGATAATTATCTCTTTTTTTCTACAACGACAGTAAGCTGTCATGTGAGTACGCAGTCTGCAAACCCTCTTTTCAGTGTGCAAACAGAACAGTATTGCCTCTCTTAGTACTGCACAATTAGTGTCACAGAAGTATGGCATTTACATATAAGTGTATATAAGTGTAACATATACAGCTGGGGGACCACATGCATATTATTGGTTGTTTCCAAATGAGTGTGTACGTATGCGTGGTCATATCAGTACGGTTGTCTCCGTTTTATTAACGAACATGCACGCAAGTTGTTCCTCGTCCTCTCGTTCTTTTTTCTTTTCTTTATGTACAAGCCTGACAATCTGTTTTTGTAGGTTACGGGTATCAGGCAGACGAAGCCTGATGTGGGATCCTCACAATCGAAGCGCGGGAAGCTGTTGCCTACCAGCGCAAGAAACTGGACTACCAGGCTGCTAGCCGCCACGTCCTGTGAACTGAACTGAACTTATATAGATTCAGCTGTTGGTTATATATGGCTATATAAAGATGGCTCGACATATGCTAGGACAACCTTTTTACTACTTTGCAGTAATCTGAAGTTCACTTATAGTCCTGTCCTACGGGTCAACTAGGATTTGTCAGTTCTCCTCTTTTTAACTGGATGAAATTGTCCCACACATACACCACTATAATCAATAAGTGTCCTTAATGAAAAACATGGAGCGCCCCATGAGCGCCAGAATGGACCGTGGACGCCACTCAGGAATGTCGAAAGCCCCGGCTGACGGCGCAGGATCCAGACCTGGTAATTGACCATTGAAATGAATGGGAACAATGATTCCTGTTCACTTAACTAGATAAGTTATTTATTTTATTTTCTAATTTGAAGTGAAGAACAAAACAAACAACCGACGCTGATCGGACTGCCCAGTTGGACAAAAATAAGGTGAAGGCAGCGCGGGCTACGGAAAAATTCAAAACACTGAGTTCCCTTAATCCATTTAGTCAAAACAGAGAGAAGACATATCGCGAGATGTTAACATTTCGATTTACTCTCATCAGTCGCCAACGTAA
Organism: Paragonimus kellicotti; assembly: GCA_014220965.1. Classification (NCBI taxonomy): domain Eukaryota; kingdom Metazoa; phylum Platyhelminthes; class Trematoda; order Plagiorchiida; family Troglotrematidae; genus Paragonimus; species Paragonimus kellicotti. The sequence goes on from LOND01029144.1 coordinate 21,809, forward strand.
AACCAGCAAATTTTATACAAACTGCGTATAGCAACAACAATTGAACGAACCAACCACATAGTTCTGACCTTTCACGCGCTAATAGTGCAATCAATTCCACGGCAAGGAGATTGATTGCGTCAGCGCCTTCTGTGCACACAAAACTGGCCGATGTTGTTTGATTAGCATTGCCTCGCTAATCGCTAACAGTTTCGGGTTACGATTCGACAGGGTCAACTAGGTGACCGGTTGCTAAGATGTGTTTGGCGATCGATGAGGCCGGGGTCTTCGAGCTTGTTACAGACAGCAGGTCATTTTTGAGATCGCAGTTGATAACCACCTTAGGAATGTGCTCCGCCATACGCTGATGCAAGCACCGATCTGTTCTGCGCATTTTCTCAAGCAGCTTTCTAAAGAAAATCTTCCGGTAAATAACGTGAACCTGGTCAGGATTACTAGCTCTCACATCGAGACATGCAAAGAAAAATTGAACAAGTTTATTGAGACCCAGCAACGCTTTGCCAGTTTGCTTAACAGCTTATCACTGGTTTGCCGTATCAAGTTTGAAAATTTTATACGAACTACACTTCAAGAAACCAAAGCGAAGACGCTTCAGAACTTGCAAAATTCACTACCTCGTGGGCGGATGTCAGCCTTCACCAGAGATGATTTTAAACACATTCACAATTTATCGGCTACTCACTTTACCAAAGCTCAATTGGATGTACTTTCGTTGGGTCTAGACTTCAAGGTGCCACCGAAACAAGTGAACAAACTACAAACCCAGGTTCAATTTGAAAACCTGTATGAGCAAGTTAAAGATCTTACTCCCGCCTCACTGGACAACGCGGACTGGTTTCGTGCAAAGTTGGTTGATATCTCACACGAGTTTCTATCGGCCCCAATACGCCAGAATTGTTGTTTGTCCACAGAACACTACAGAGCCATCAAGGAGCTCAAAGAAATGACTGGCCTAGTCTTCCTCAAGCCAGACAAGGGCTCTGGCGTTGTCATAATGAAGAAAGAGGATACGTAGCCAAGATGAATGTGATATTTTCCGATGCACGGAAATTTCAATTGGATGCCAGGCCTAGTAACAATTTCCTGATTGAAAAACAGATATCAAGGAAACTACAAATATTGATGCTGCATGGATATCTTTCTGAGATTCAGTATAAGAAACTGAAACCAACAGGCACGCAGACACCGAGGATGAGAGGTTCACCAAAAATCCACAAGACGGGTATCCCACTACGACCGATATTATCCATGAACTGGCAAGATGGTTAGTGGACATCCTTAAACCAGTTCGTGAATTGCTATCCCCAATTGTGTTCGTAGTTCCTTTGAGCTAGCAGAAATTTTGGAGAACAATTCAGTAAGTCCACAGATGATGTACTCGGTCGACGTAGACTCTTTATTCACTAATGTACCGCTGCGAGAGACTGTTGAATTTTTATGTGATTTTATTTCCAGTCAGAATGTAAATTTAGGTATTCCATTAGATCTTCTTAAGGATCTCATTTTTGCTTGTACAGAAAACATTCCGTTTGAATTCGAAGGTGTTAACTATAGACAGATTGATGGTGTAGCTATGGGTAGCCCACTGGGTCCTATATTGGCGGATGTATTTTTGGGAATGCTTGAAAGGCAATTTCAAGAAAGGATTTCGGGGGTCCTGCTTTACAAACGTTATGTGGACGACATTTTAGTTTTTACTGATGAATGTGATTTTACTTCATTTTATAACTATTTGAACTCCGTCCACCCAAACCTCTCTGTATCTTATGAGGTGGAGGTTAATAATTGCTTGCCGTTCTTAGACATTCTTATAACCAGACGTCAAGATGGTACATTGCAACGATCTGTTTATCGTAAGCCAACTTGGAGTGGACAATATTTGCAGTTCTCCAGCTTCGCACCTATTGCTTATAAACGAGTGCTAGTGAGTATGTTATTTTACGGAGCCAGCATGATTTCCACTACAGACCGACTGGAGGAGGAAGAGTTTATTAAGAAAACTCTGATGGATAACGGCTATCCTGAAATGTTTATGGATATCCACAGTAAAAAGAAGGAACCAAAAGTGATAAGCTGTAGTGCGGAAAAGAAGAACATATTTCTGCAA
>LOND01029145.1:1896-13395 GCA_014220965.1 Paragonimus kellicotti
TACTGATGAGTAGTCGGGGATTGAGTGAAAGTCAAGTTGAACATCACTCACATTTTATCGCAACCTTCTCATTCAGATAGACTTTCCAGCCAGCTTTTTTCGAAAAGAAGCGCTAGACTCGAGTTTTCGCACTCGTCAGTAATGCATATTATTGTCACGGCCGGGAGTAGAACTCCAACCACGCTTTCATGAGACAACGGTGTCAACCATTGCGCCAGTGACCGCACATCAGTCATGAGTGAATTAGTATAGCTGAACGCCCGACCACTTTCGCTTGAATGCGAAGACTGCGATCAAATGTTTGTTAATCGTTTCCCCTTGTCCGATCGCCAACATAACTAGTTCATCCAAGCCACAATCCATCTAGTACATACGATAACCATATGCAATTGGAGGACCTCGCTAACAACAAACAACCGGAGTTAGAATCCGGTTGGAGTGACTGTTCCTGTTGTCTCAGTTTGAGCAGCATCTGGCAAAAAGCTTATGATGAAAAGGATAAACGCCTAACTCAACTTAACACCCTATCTAAAAACGTCAGTCTTATCGGGCCGACATGAGCTGATATGATCTCACTGCATAAACAAAGAGATGTGAACGAATTCCATGACAGACCGGTTAATTAAACGGTAAATCAAAAGGTAAGCTTGGAAACAAAACTAAAGGAAGGATCTTACGTAAACATATACTAAAGTACTAGTTGAAATGCCCTATCCCGTCTCGTCACAAGCAATCGTGTTTATGCCTTCTGAAGCACAACTATCTGTTCGTACGATTAAATGCATGCATGCACGCTGAGTTGTGGCCATATATATTTGGGCTCGGATTGCCATAGGTTTTGTGTGGCAATTAAGCATGAGTGTAAACCACTGATGTATTGCTGTCTATGATGACAATGGTCGTTACAGTAGTACACGAAATAATAGACTAGTTAATGAATACGGATATACGATTCCCAGATGTATTCTGACATATCGTTTGTATACGTTCAATGGTAGCATAAAAAACTGAACAGTCGTGAATTTTGAGCATTGACCATATTTGATTACAACTTTCCAATTTACATCGACCGTTAGAATGATCCACTTTGAAAGAAGCCCTAAACACTATTATCGCTAGCAAATTAGAGTCCATCAGTAGTATTGTAAATTTCTATCCGGACTGGGAGGAGAAAAGAGATCTCTGTGATATTCAGGTAAGCGGTTTGACAATTTCACTCGGTTCGCTAACTTCCTATAGTGCACGACCAAATTATCATATTCAAAAGCTTGGCAAATTTTCAGTCAATAACCCCATTCGAAGTGACTTGGCAGGTGGCAGATATCAGCTTCAACTTAGAAGCGGTGTTGTGGAATCCTATAATGTTGTGTTCCCCACACTTGCTGCAGTGACGAAGAATGTGAGTGATGTTCAACTTGACTTTCACTCAATCCCCGACTACTCATCAGTAATCAACAAACAGACAGTATTGCCTTGATAGCGTTCTCTTTGGTTAATAAACAGGCACTGCCTACCAGTGTGATCACAGACGATCTCAGACTGACTTCAATCTCCGCGACAGAGTTTATGCTTCAAAAATCACTCTCAGTTTTGAATAGCCCCATTACTCTTGGTTTGCCGAAAGCTGATCAATTACTGTTTCCCATCCGTTATTTTCATTACTTATACTCTGTTTGTGATCAACGGAGTGCAGCCTTTGTTCACTGACTTGTCACCAACTCTTCCGTGCCTCATTTAATTTTACGTAACGCCCCAGCTATCGAACTTTGGCTATAGTTTTGGGTTCTGGCCATCTCGGACGCTCTTGTTTGCACTCGGAAAAGCTTTTTTCGAGAGTCACATTTTGGTGAGCGCCATTTTAATGTTAAATCTAAAGAATTAAGCGTATTTCGCCGGACTAAAACATTGTATCCCTCAACCTTTCAAACTTACTGGTCTGTTTCGTTTCGAGTGTGCGGTGTAAACGAAAAGGTTAAACCTTTTAGGAATGGTTCTTTGAGTAGTAAACAAAAATTTGGCTACTGGCCTGGCTAACCCATGTTTCGTTTAGTTTGTGTAGCTTGTTCCACCATCTGCCTTTTAATTGGAAACTAACCTGTTTAATTTTGATCCCATCTGCTTCGCAGAGGATCTGATCGGGGACAGGAAATGATTTCGCTGTATGAGAAAGCTGCAAATTGCTTCAAGATGGCACACAATTGGTCCGGTATGTCGACAGATTTTGGTCATTTCTACCCTAATGTATGTTCTCAGAGGCTGGCAACGCCTTTTTGGAGGCTGCACGATTGAGCCTGCAAGAAAAATCAAAACATGACGCGGCTACGCACTATGTGAATGCAGCTAGTGTTTTCAAAAAAGTGAATCCACAACAATCGTTAAAATGTCTTACACAGGCTATTGAAATCTACACTGGTAAGTGTATTTTGATTGATCTGGTTGGTCGTTTTCGTTACATGTAATCACCTCAGCCTTTTTCAATTGCATTTATAGGTCAGTTGATTTCGGATGAATTTCTCTAGATTCATATTTGTCAGGTTATTATTAGGTCGCCCAAAGTCTGATAGGTGTGTTTTGTCCTAAACCCAGACCTCAAGTTTGACAGTACACATCGTCATTTCCAGACTATCTCGTGTACGTACACCATTAGATAACAACCTGACAAAACCAGTCATCATCGCTCAACTGATTCACCTCACTTTCATGTACGTGTATTCATTTCTAAATATCGCTTACCGTAGTGATCTTTGTTGAATACCAGTGGTTCTGATGATCAATTTCTACGCAAGTCTACACGTCCCACACCGTTTCGCCTCAACAGATATCATATCCCGAGATTCGTCTAGCAGTTGAACAAAAAAGTTATCAGTACGATCTCTGTGCACTTTTCCAAAGGCTGTACGTACACTCTCATATATCAATGTTGATTTGGTTCTCCCTTGGTGTAGATTGCTGCAAATGTTCTTGTGTATGTTATTTCCCCGTTTTTAATTTCCCGTAGTTTTACGAGGTCTCAACTATATCACTATTGTTCTGAGTGCATCCGAAAAGTGGACAGGCTTTCTGGCCGTCAGTATTTTAGTACGTAGCTAAATTTCCTGTTTTTTTGTCGGCCTACATGACTGGTCTGTAGAGTAAAACCGAGCGCACACAGGCATGGTAGACTCTGTATTTAACCGATAAATGGGCCTTTCTGCGATGCCACCAGTGACGGAGTTTTACAAATGCACTATCTATATTCACTGTCCTCGTTGGACACCTCGTCAACAATATTACAAGGCTGACGAGATAATGCTACCCAAGTAGGTGAAACTGTCCACAGTCTCAAGCGGATTACCTGCAATAAAGAAAGTAGGAGTGGAAATGCCCCAGTCTTGAAGTAACACTTTGCACTTTGAAGGTGCGAAGCGCATTCCATACAAACCAGCCCGTATCATCTAACCGATTCAGCATGGTCTGTATGTTCTCTGAAGAAGAACTAACTAAAGCAATGTCGTCCGCCTACCTTAATATTGGTCAGCTTGTCACTTGGTAGTGACTTCACTACAAGAAGCATCTGAACTCACCTTTGAAGATATCGTCCATCACAAGGGTGAAACGTAAGTGAAAAATCGGATACTGCTGTTGAACGCCACTTAAGTGGAGAATGCTCAAGGTCGTTTCCCCATAAGTGAGCACTTCAAGCGGGCATATGACGAACTCAGTGAATTGGCACACTTTACTGCGGCTCCTCTGCGATGTGGACAGCCCCAGAGAACATGTAGGCTAGCCGAATCAAAAACAGTCTTCAGATATCAAAATACCACCACCTTTGACTGAGAAGAGGGGTTCCGGTGCTCTAGTGTCCGTCGAAAGGTGAATATATGGTCGATACAACCGTAACCGGGTCGAACCTTTTCAGTTCTCTCTCTGTGTATCTCAAAGGACGCCATAGTAGGATACTCGTGATCAGCTTGGATTCAATAGGGATAAGATTAATATTCCTGCGGTTATCATATGATATCCCGGTACACTTTTTGAAAATGCGAATGACTGTTGATGTACACCAGCCATGAGGCACCTTTTCAGCCTCACATCATCATCATCATCATCATCATATCAGCCATGAGCCTGACCAAAAGGTACTGTGGCTCGGGCTGCCGCTCACCTCAACAGTGACGTGGAATATCCTAAAACGCTTACGACAGGTTGAGTTCAATAAGGTCTAAGCAGAAGAACTAGAAATGGTATGGATGCAGGTACGCCATTGAGTGCGACACACCGCCATCTCGGATAGCGTCTCCAACCAGCGGTTTGAATATTCACACTACTGTGAGTCTCCTATAGTGAACGAAAAACTGTGATCAGTTCAGGACTGTTCGGTTGCGACAGAACTGGATTTCCATCGCGTCGATAAACCTCATGAACAAGCGTCGCTCGATCCCACCTGGTTCTGAATATGATGACGACCGTCGAGAACGCAAGCTGACTAAAAGCTTGCGCAAAGACCGTGAGCACTACTTGGTCGAACAGTCGAAAGAGATGGAAAGGGCCTTTTTATCTGGGAATTGCAGAAGCTTTTTCCCTGATCCGTGGTTGCTAGTCGTCGAGTCGGTGTAAGTGAGACCATATGTGAAAAAGATGGTTCACTTATCACCAATCAATCGCGTCGACTTGACAGGTGGGCTGAACATTTTGAAGAACAGTTCAGCTGGCCTCAACCAGATCATGTGGACGACGGGACCCGAATGGTCAGTTATTGCATTCCAGACGGCCCTCCGTCGGAAGCAGAAGTGGTCCTAGAGCTTAAGTTATTGAAGTAATAGACTCCTGGCCAACCTCTTCTTTCTCTTCTTTTCAAGGATGGCGGAGAGAGGTTGATATCAGAACTGACAAAACTCCTCCAGACGATTTGGGAGACTGAAGAGGTACCTCGCGATTGGTGCTTGTCAACAGTAATTCCCGTTTTCAAAAAGGGGGCCCGAAGTCTATGTGACACCACCAGGCATAGTTTCTGGCCTATCCGTTGCTTCCAAGTTACTCACTGGTCTCATTTTACGTCGGCTCACTAAACCCAGAGAAAGCCAGATACGTGAAGAACAGGCAGGATTCCGATCCGGTCGAGAGATGCGTTTGATGACATTTTTACCTTGCAACGGATCTTGGAACATCGGCACTTTTATAGGCAGTCGACGGTCTTGGTCTTTTTGGACCTGAAGGCTGCTTTCGATTCAGTTGCTCGTAACGTTCTCTGGAACTGTCTTCTTCGCAAGGGAGTACCAGGGAAATACGTGAATCTGTTGAGATCACTGTATGCTCACTCTGCAAGCAGGGTGAGGGTTTATGGACAGCTGTCTCGGGCGTTCATCACTTCTAGTGGTGTTCGTCAAGGGTGTCCGATTTCCCCCTTGTTCAATTTTGTCATGGACGACATTCTGGAGGGTGCGCTTGAGGAGTCCAGTGAACTTGGTGTTGAGCTTCTTCCTGGCGCTCGGTTGACCGATCTGGAGTATGCGGACGACATTGTCTTACTTAGCCCCTCTGCCGAAGACATGCAGACCATGCTGAACAAGGTGAGTGACCGGGCTGGTTTGTATGGAATGCGCTTCGCACCTTCAAAGTGCAGTGTTACTTCAAGACTGGGGCATTTCCACTCCTACTTTCTTTATTGCAGGTAATCCGCTTGAGACTGTGGACAGTTTCACCTACTTGGGTAGCATTATCTCGTCAGCTTGTAATATTGCTGATGAGATATCAACGAGGATAGCAAAGGCACGAGTTGCCTTTGCCAACCTGCGTCATCTGTGGCGTCGAAAAGACGTTCGATTGTCGCTGAAAGGAAGAGTATATAATGCTTGTGTGCGTTCTGTTTTGCTCTATGGTTCGGAAACGTGGCCTGTTCGCAAGGAAGATATCAACAAGCTTGCTGTATTTGACCATCGTTGTCTCGCCAGCCCACATTAAGTGGACTGATCGCGTGAGCAATGCGGCAGTTCGCCGGCGCGTATTCCGGAACGCTCGGGATGCGCGATCAATTGGTCAACTACTCACGTTGCACAGCCTGCGATGGTTAGGTCACGTACTCCGTATGCCAGCTGAGCGTTTACCGTACCGGGCATTATATACTGAGACCACCAACAGTTGGGTGAAACCACATGGTGGTCAAGCGACAACGTGGTCACGAAATATGAAGACCCTGACTGCTCCACTGAGTAAAGTGGGTAGGTGTCGCCTGCCTGGATGGGGTCCTCGTGATCACTCAAACCGCTGGTTAGAGACGCTATCCGAGATGGCGGTGTGTCGCAGTCAATGGCGTACCTGCATCCATACCATTTCTAGTTTTTCCGCCACAGTACCTTTTGGTCAGGCTCATGGATGCTATGATGTTGATGATGATGGTGGTCAGTTCAGACAGCAATCTTCCACTGCCATCTTTGAATAGTGCCGGAGAATGAAGGTCCGGACCTGGAGCTTTATTACGCTCCAATATTGTAAGCACTAAAGCCACCTTGGTTTCTGACGGAGAATCGTCCAGAATGTCCTGACTGGTCACAGTCGGTTGTTCAGGATTAAATGAGCTGACTCAGGCCAGCCCATCTGTCAAGTTGCCCCTGCAAGCTGTAAATACGTAACCCATCTCTTTCACATATAGTATCATTAACATCCTGTCGACAGCCAGTGCGTCCACGAACCAAGGGAAAACAGTGCTCGGCTATTTGTGTATAAAAATGCCTCTTCCATCGTTTTGGCTCCGTCAGATCAGTAAGTCTCATGGTCGTTACGTAGAATTTTCGTAAGTTTACATTTCATCTTATCTTATTCACGGGAATCAGTCGATGTTTGTCCATAAGATCTGTTGAATCAGCAGAAATCCACTTCTATCTTATCTGTGGTGCCCCTTTGGAATAGACCTGTTCACTAGCGGTTCGTATGAATGTCGAGTTTTTTTCCCGGTGCTCGTTTGAGTCACACCACCTTTATGACACGACTGTCTTAATCATCTTTTGTTTGATAGGCGATTCGTGTTCCCTGGTCGCTCAATTTCCATTTGAGTACTTTATGTTTGTGAGCAAGTAGTCTCCGACAAAACGAGGCAAGCACAAACCACGGTATGATCTAAGTTAAGATGGTTACTCCAAAATGAGTGGCAACTCTCAGTGGCTCCGTCGTCTGCCGACGGTGATATAATTGATTTGCCTCCATGGTTAACGTGGCGCATGCGGCACATTGCCGTCCTTTTCGTCGCACTGCGCAACTCGATACACACGGACACGGAACACATTACTCAACCACTTCTTCTCTAGAGTAAGACAATCAAATTATGCATCCACATCACCAACCAACACAATGATGTTGGCTTTTCTTAGTTTTCCCTAGAATCTCAAATATGACGTCCTTGAAAGGTTTGTTGGCAAAAACTGGACCAGTTTTTGTTGGAGCACATGCAGACGTGACAAATAAACCTCTTTCTGATCTGTGTCGATTTTGACTGAAGTACTGAGTCTGGCAGCATATAGACGACCAATCCCTGGGGTCCAGCCGTGCAATCTCCGCCCTTCTTTAGAGCTCAATGCAATCCTTACTTCAGCTTGACCGCGAGATTCGGCTTCATCGTTCCCAGAGACCCTGAGAAAGAACCGCTGATCCATAGCAATATCTGAGGAGGAATTCAAGTGAAAAACACTGTTATACTCGTAATGCCGCGTTTAAGAGACACAGAACACATCAACTTTCTGATTCGTGAGGGTGCTCGCCAGAGTAATTTTTTGACTCATTTGCTGAAGAGCGCGGACATTAAAGGCGCCAATTTTTACCGGTTGTCTTTGTTCGAAGAGAGGGAAATTAGCAGCGAAGGAGGAAAAGAGTGAAAATGATTGAACTGGTCTATCAAAATGAAGATAATTTATTATACTTCCCGATCGTTTACGCCGTCGAACAAGGTTGATTTCAGGGACTGTCACAAATCTCTGACTCCAGAGTCTTATCTGCTGGGCAACAGGAGATTTTCTTGGGGGACCCTACCCGGAGCCAATGACTCAAAAGTCTGACTCACTTGGCAGTGAGGGGCTTGCCTAGCCCGAGGGCGCAGTGAATAAGACATTGATGTCTGATTTTGAGCACTGCTGCGCGCAGTGAATGTATTCGAAGTTATATCAAGCCCTTGGATGATACCAGATGTTTTTCCGACCGTACTGGATAATACGCCGGCAGTCACGGTCAGCCATCAGGCGATCGGAGTGCTCTTTGTTTAAAAGCACTTTTTCTAACGCCCTTCTTGATACGGAAGACAGCAGTGCCGCAACTATAAAAATAGTTCTGCTGTATGCCCATAGGATCGTGCCTCACTACCTAAGCACTCCTACGCGGTCAGTAGTGCGACATACAATCCTATGAGTGTAACTGCTTTTCGTCTGGCTGCTCCCCTTTGGCCTGTCTGACAGGGTTGAACCTGGAAGGACCGGAAGTCCTAGTCAGCATAGCTATCCGGATCGATGCAGTGCTCAAGCCTGACGACCACGTCTAGGCAGCAGAATAGATCAAGGGTAGCATAAAAAGACCAAGACTTAGTCTTCATTCATGTGAGGCAGTAAACGCACATACACATTGAGTTAAACCATTCAAAAATTCCAATATTGATAATGAAGAACAGTGTACCGAACAAGCTCAGTTATTTAATGATGCATAACCGTGTTAAAAACGTCACACGTTTATCATAACATAACTATATATAAATCACAATGAGTTGAAGGAACAAAGAAACGGTGGGTTCCTGGCTTGAGACTGATTTGTCTGACTTCGTAAACCGATCTTCCTTTGGTTATCACATCGCTGACTGTTTTTTAAAGTTGTGACACAAATTCATCATATGAAACATGGCTGTCACAGCCCTGTATGAGATAATGGCCAGGGTTGAATAGCAATAGACAGTCATACAGCCATCTTTCAAAAGAAATATTGCAGTCTACATGCTACTTCTGTACAGTGTAATAGGTTTGTCATACGACTGCACGCTTATCAAATAGGACCAATGAAAATCATCCAGCCTGAATTGGGACCGGTTATCGAAAATCAGTCACCAGCGCCACTGTCGCACACCTCGCCAACATCGGTCTTCGAGTAGAGCTCAACAAAACATTTAGGTCTGTCTACAGAGCTGCCATCAACCAAACTTGTTGGCGGTATTTTCAGACCTGAAGGCTGCTTTCGATTCAGTTGCTCGTAACGTTCTCTGGAACTGTCTTCTTCGCAAGGGAGTACCAGGGAAATACGTGAATCTGTTGAGATCACTGTATGCTCACTCTGCAAGCAGGGTGAGGGTTTATGGGCAGCTGTCTCGGACGTTCATCACTTCTAGTGGTGTTCGTCAAGGGTGTCCGATCTCTCCCTCTTATTCAATTTCGTCATGGACAACATTTTGGAGAATGTGTCTGGGGAATCCCGCTCGATGTTGAGCTTCTTCCCGACGCTAGGTTGACCGATATGGAATATGCGGATGACATTGTCTTACTTAGCCCCTCTGCCGAAGACATGCAGACCATGCTGAACAAGGTGAGTGACCGGGCTGGTTTGTATGGAATGCGCTTCGCACCTTCAAAGTGCAAAGTGTTACTTCAAGACTGGGACATTTCCCACCTCTACATTTTACATGGCAGACGATCTGCTAGAGACTGGAAAGTTACGCTTGTCAGCATGTACTATCGCGGATGCGACATCATCGAAGATAGCAAAGGCACGAGTTGCCTTTGTCAACCTGCGTCATCTGTGGCGTCGAAAAGACGTTCGGTTGTCGCTGAAAGGAAGAGTATGTAATGCCTGTTGTGTGCGTTCCGTTTTGTTCTGTGGTTCCGGAAACGTGGCCTGTTCGCAATAGAGATATCAACAGCTTGCTGTATTTGACCATCGTTGTCTCCGCCAATTAGCCCACATTAAGTGGACTGATCGCGTGAGCAATGCGGCAGTTCGCCGGCGCGTATTCCGGAACGCTCGGGATGCGCGATCAATTGGTCAACTACTCACGTTGCACAGCCTGCGATGGTTAGGTCACGTACTCCGCATGCCAGCTGAGCGTTTACCGTACCGGGCATTATATACTGAGACCACCAACAGTTGGGTGAAACCACGTGGTGGTCAAGCAACAACGTGGTCACGAAATATGAAACCCTGACTGCTCCACTGAGTAAAGTGGGTAGGTGTCGCCTGCCTGGATGGGGTCCTCGTGATCACTCAAACCGCTGGTTAGAGACGCTATCCGAGATGGCAGTGTGTCGCAGTCAATGGCGTACCTGCATCCATACCATTTCTAGTTCTTCCGCTTAGACTTCTTTTTAATTTTCAACCTTCTTAGTAACGTTTTCTTCTAGGATATTCCACGTCACTGTTGAAGTGAACGGCTGTCCGAATCACAGCACCTTCTGGTCGGGCTCAAGGCCACTGTGAATGAATAGATGAATGGCATTTTGGCGACTGCCGAATCGATCGCAATCGGATTATCCAAACCAAACCTGTCCTCATTCAAGAACACTGTTCAATCCTCGAAAGCTCATTACCGCGAGTCATTCTCATTCTAGCCTCATACAGACGACCGTGACTGTGTGACGCAAACTTTAATCAACATCCAGTTAGTTCACTCCTAGCCAAATATGTGGGTTCTAGCATCCACTAGTGAGGTTATTCCATAGACTGCGTTTTGTCTCGAAGCGATTTGACGAAACCTCTGTAATTGTGTTGGCCTGATAAAATATAACGGAAAACAATTTTCGCCACTTCAACAAACGTGGCGCATTTCACCAGATGATGAAGTACACGGAACCGATTGATTTTTGCCACATTGTTTGATAACATGCATCCAACTGTCGCCGTGGTCAAGTTGAATTCACATAAATACTGTTATCTGAGTGTATACCTTTTAATTGATAAACGTGCATAAACCGTATTTTCCACTGAATCCAGATGAGTCACTGTCACATGACAATGTACACTGCGGTGTGTGAAGCTGAGCATTCAACTTGGATATGTGTAGTGTATGATGAATGGTTGTCTGTATTCTGAGTGCTTCTCAGACATGGACTGGAGGATAAATGAAAACTGTTTGCCAGGCGCGCAAAATGGCAACTGTAACCACCTCAAATATTGTTTAAAATTCATTTTAACAATTTTTTTTAAACAATTTATTATGCACAGAAAACATTTGTTTCGATTTTGAGGGACTTGCTTACAAACAATAGACGGTGTTGCTATGGGTAGTCCGTTAGGTCCAACACTAGCGGACATCTTAGGAATGATTGAGCGGCAAGTCCCGGATTATATAGCCGAATCGTTATTGTACAAACGATACGTTGATGATATTTTAATTTTTACTGATGTTACTCATTTTGACTTGTTTTTCAACTTTCTTAATAATATTCATCCCAACCTATCTTTATCTCACGAAGTTGAATTGAACAATAGTTTACCTTTTTCGGATGTTATCGCGATGCCAGTTCCTAGGTTCGTACACCCAAGGTTTTCCAGCCTTACGTTAAC
>LOND01029145.1:13495-24777 GCA_014220965.1 Paragonimus kellicotti
TGTGCACAAAAGTGATTGAGGCAACCCATCGGGTTGCCATGGTCGTGATTACATAATAATTGGTGTGCTTGTAGATGTGTCTAGTCCCTGTTTGTCCTATATGATGTATATAACTAGCATGTTTTACGTTTGCGACTGATGAGAGTAAATGAAATGTTAACATATCGCAATATATGTCTTCTTTCTGCTCTGATGAAATTTATTATTCCCCTACTCTGGTCTCATGCCGATGTCTTATCAATAAATGTGCCAGAAGAGAAGAAATTTCGATTGTGTACGGTTAACTGTGCAAATGGTTATCCAACAATGATTATGATACATCATATTTGACAGAGTTTTCAAGAGGAAAATGAAGTACGACCAAAACTGGATACACAGTGAATGACAACCAAGCACCACAGCTTGCCCTACTACTTCATAACTCGCTACAGCAGTAATAATAACATCACAGATAAGCAGCAGAGGGTTTGACTGATACAAACTGATGTCAGTGTCTGCATTCAAAATCAGCCTCTTTTGAGTTACGCTCCGGTAAGAGCTAGTCAGTATTGTTTATTCTTTCTTACGACTGGGAATTGGACACCTGACCGCGTTTTCATGAGACAACCGTGCTAGCCAGTACGCCAGTGACTTCACATTAGCAGTGACTGAGTTATCATATCTGAGCGTTCGGTCACATTTATTTGTAAGTAATGCCCAGGTTTCCTGGTCGTCCTTAGAACAGACGTTCTGTTAACTTCAATCAATGACCGTGTAATCAAGACTTCTCATGAAGTTGAAATCATAGAGGACATGCAATTTGGTGAGGGATGTTTGAACTACTTAAGGCAGTTAGGGCTAGCCTGACTTCGTAACCTGACGGCCTTAGATTAAAGGTTTGTTTCAACGAAATAAACATCCCGGCTGAAGCCCACTTACTAGTGAATTTCGTTGGTCACGTAATCAGGTGTTGTCAGAAATCATTGTCAACGGTGTTCCTGTTGTGAATGTACGTTTCAGAAACTGTATTTTTGTTTGCTCTCTAATTGCTGTGCGCCCCCGATTTTAGAACATCCGTGTGTGTTTTCTTTCGTTGTTAGTTATGACATCAGTGCCAGCTACTTAGTAACTGTTTACTTGTTATCAATATGCACACATAGCATATTGTATGCCTATTTTATCCTCTTCTACTAAATGCTGTCGACCATCACGTTTTTGGTTGATTCACTAAACCATGCGGAAGCAACAGTATTCAAGCGCCAAAGCTGGCCTACGTGTTCCTCTCCGTTGAGAAATTTCCGATTTGCTGCCATCGTATGGGCCCGCTCTTTAACTGGCTCAGCTTCTGTACACATTTAAAAATAAAAAATTCCAATCCTCAAGACGTCAAATTCTTGTAGGAAGGCTATGCTTTATAACAGAAGGATGGGTTTCTACGGTTGCTCTGGGCCAGCGATGTTAAGGACTCTCATCCAGTGATGGGGTTACGATGTGCCGTATGGCAAATAACCATATGTAATGACAAGTCATTTTGATTGACGAATCGACGTTCACCTTGTGGTATTCATACTGGGAGACTAGGAAGTTAGAGATCAGGGAACCAGTCATTTGTTAAGGTTCCCGTGCGTCCCGTTACGATAGTTGATGGATTTCTCATACATGTATGAGTACTGCAAAATCGCATTTGTTGCTCTTCCTAACTAGACGTGTCAGTGGTTCTTGTAGAATGATAACGGTTGACCTCATTGCTCGAGGTTAATCCAACAGTTCAAAACGGACTACCATTTCTTCTTCATTTTTTGACCGGAGTTTGCCAGCCCGAAACCCTGCTGAAAATATCTGAAATTATCATGAACGCCAGCTCCTACCTGACCTCAGTGGCCGTAAAGAATCCTTAGAGATTAGTTAAAATAGTATCCTTACTACTCCTATCAATACATTGATCACAAGTCTATCGTGAAGAGTTACCGAAATGTTTGACACATGTGATGGCAGTGCACACTACTGAAATGGTTACCTACTTTTTCTTGTAAAGCTATAACATGCTTTGTATGCTACCTCATCATTTGGCCCGTCGTGCCTTATTCCCTGAATCCAAAGTCAACTGGAAAAGGCATGATGGCGATCCCACAATAACCTGACACCGAGAAATAAAATGACTGTCTTTGGGGCTTACCTTCGCCAACTTATACGTCAACCCCTATTACAGCCCTTGTCATGCCCGACTCAGAATCGTAACCAGGAGTATCTGTGTGTGGAATTAATTATATCTTGCATACTCCTGCGTTCCTCTGTTTGACCTGTGTTGGCACTGGACTTTGTGTTGTGTATGTATGTTTCTTTTGTCAACATGATAACTCTTTGTGTGTCTGTGTAGGTAGGCGGCCTAACTTTTTCTGCTACCTCGGTCAGATTTGTGTGCTGTTTTGATGCAGCGGGCTATGCTGACTGCGACTCCGGTTCTTAAGGGTTCAAGTTATGTCAGATTGACCAAAGGGGAGCAGCCAGACAAAGAGCAGTTAGGCTCGTTATGGATCGTGCCAGTGTGCTTTGTTTTCGTTCGGCTTGATTTTTCTCGTTTGGCCTGGTGTTGTGTGTGCGTGATTTGTTTGTCTCTACAATAGTATTGGTCTTATGTGACTGTGTTGACTTTATAGGTGCGTGGCTTTGGAGCCCGTACGTAGCTAGTACAATTTGATGGTTGCTGGTGGTCGATGTTGTTGCGCGTGCATGTGTGTGTCACCTGCTGCTTTGCAGTACAGGCTTTTGAGCCAAAGGCTTTGGTTGGGGACCCTAATCGCTCTCCTGTCCAGATCTGGACATCATGAAGGTCTGGCGCAAACACTTTGGTAGCCTACTAAACCGTCCTGCTACCATTGATTGGGTGACCGTGAACAGCCTGCCGCAACAGGCCATCAAATCTTCACTTGCTCTCGCCCCGGATTTCGCCAGAGGTGCAGAGAACGATTGACACTCGCAATGGAAAAGCTGCAGGCGATGATGGATTGCCAGGTGAAATTCTGAAAAATCGCGCACTGGCGCTGGAACGCATTCTGCTCAAGCTGTAGTAGTAGTAGTCTTGCCTGGACGGACAAGATCGCGAAGTACAGTACCGACTCATAATGCCGCCATTCAGTCGGTCCTCCATACTTGCAATGCACTGACAGCTACCGGGGCATTAGTCTGCAGGTAAGGTGCTTGCAAGAATCCTTCTGAACCGACTCAATGCAGAAATTGTAGAGACTGTTCCTGAGGAGCAATGCGGATTCCGGGCGAGTCGGAGTACGATCGACCTGGTGTTCGCTGCTCGACAAATTCAGGAGAAATGCCGGGAACGCAACCAGCCCCTGTATGCTCTCTTCGTGGATTTCACCAAGGCTTTTGATTCCGAGTTGCGAGGCCCTGTTTTTGGTGCTTAATAGGCTTGGATGTTCAGATAATTTCGTCAATTTGATTAGAATGTTGTAGGTGGGCATGAATGCGAAGGGTACAATCGTGTGGATCTATCTCTGATGATTTGACATTGTCACTGGCGTGAAGCAGGGTTGTGTCCTAGTCCCAACCCTATTTAGTTTATATTTGACTACCGCGCTAACGGTCACTCTTCATAGCCCGGCGGAGGATGACGTTGATGTTGAGTAACGGACGGATGGGACGCCTGCTGAATATTCAATGATTCGGCGCCCCAACCCGGTTACATACCTCAACGATGCGCATGCTTCTATTTGCAGATGACAGCGCGCTATTCGCACACAGCGAGGACGAACTACAGCGACTGGCCATGGCTTTCGCGACCGCGGCTATGTGGAATTCCACTACTTGGGTAGCAATTTGTCCACCAGATCTGTCCGCGGACCGCGAGTTAGAGCTCGTGTGGCAAAGGCTAGTGCTGCGTTTGGACGTCTTGAAAGACGTGTTTGGAAGAACCACAGCCTGAAGCCGAGCACTGAGCTCTTTGTCTACCGCTCAATGGTGCTGTCTATACTGCTGTAGTCTGTTTCTTTTGCGAGAGATAATGTTTTCCGTTTCCTGCTAACCATATCAATTCGGCTAACCAGCATTGGCCGACTGAACACAAAGGCCTCACTCACACACCTTACTGGATAGGTACGGCAGTGAAACATGGACATTGTATCAGCGGAACGTGCGCTATCTGAGCCGCTTTCATTTGCAATGTCTAAGACGCATCTTGGGTATTCGGTGGTCGGACATGGTTCCGAACACTGAGGTACTGCGGCGAGCGGACATGAACGGGATGGAAGCCATGCTGATGCTGAATCAGCTTCGTTGGCTGGGTCACGTCCGTCGGATGGGCGATGACCGTATTCCGAAGCAGCTTCTGTATGGACAACTGAAATCAGGTAAGCGAAATCCTGGTGGTCAAAAGCGGAGATACCAGGATGCTGTGCAGGTGAGTCTTTCACGTTGTAAAATTGATTTTAGATGTTGGGAAGACTTAGCGTTGAACCGGACGGTCTGGAGAAATATGATCCGGACGGGCGTCCGCAAGTTCAATGAGCAGCATTGCGCGGCCGTGAACGGAAGCGCGCGGTACGCAAGGAACCATCGGTGCCATAGGTCGTGGTGACATGACTATATGGCGTTGCGATGTGTGCGGCCGCGAATGCGCTGGCCGTTTGGGATTGGTAGGTCATCAACGTACGTGATGTGTGAGTGGGACTACAAGTGGTGCAGCACTAGGCCACTTGTAGTGCGTGTTATGCGCAGGTGTCCCTTGGCGTCGGTCATTGTGACAGACTTATCCGAAACGGATTTCACTGGCAGCACTACCACCACTGGAGAAGATAGTAAACAGACCCATCCTCACTTCTAGTGCATGTCTCAACGATAAATTGAGTTGGCTATCCAAACCAATCTTTCAATTATGCTATTATGTTGGATTGCTTTACACCTGTTTCCGTTTGTCCATTTTTGAGATGTTGCTTTCATCCTATTGTCGATCAAATCAGTCCTTAGCGTGAGCATGTGACGTTTTGCACGCGATTGACGAACTTTATAGGAACTGAACGGTGGTGAGGTTGCCACCCCACGTGCTGTATCGATACTCCACCTCATCACCAATTCACTCAGTTCAAAGTTCTGAAGGCTCATTTTCGAAAGGACGTTTCGGACATTTCAGTCTATTTATCCAACCACATCTGATCTCTCTATTGTGTCAACTGTTCTCCACTCTTTTAAGCAAATGCAGTAGGGCCTGTCATGTATACAAGTGAAGCATGATTTCAGAGCAGGGGTACGTCTTCCTTGACTATTGATCATTTTTTCAATTCTGTACTGACCGGTTTGGAAATCGATTTTTACTAGTGCACTTAGCTAATGCGACTGTCTTTCACTCTATCTGTACCGTCTTCTCTCTTTTTCGATTACTACGTTATCAGAATCCATACTCATTTTCACTGACGGAATTGTTTTTTCTTTAAACTTTGCTGGCCTGTCAAGTCATTCCTAACCTGGTCATTTTGTACTGGTTGTGGTAATTGTGTATTTTTATACTATTTCAGAGATGGGTCGTTTCACTATTGCTGCTAAACATCACATGACCATCGCGGAAATCTACGAAACCATCCTAGTCGATGTGGAACAAGCGATTCGACACTACGAACAGGCTGCTGACTATTACAAGGGCGAGGATTCCAACAGTTCGGCCATGAAATGCCAAGCCATGGTTGCTCAGCTGTCTGCTCAGTTGGGACAATACGACAAGGCCGCACGCATTTTTGAAGAGGTTAGTCCGATCGTCGGTTGAGTTTAATTTATGTTATGGATTACTATCGCACTGGTATAATTACGTTCTCTTCTTTCCGCCGTCACCTGCCTGGGTTTAAATGAGTTCAGTCTTTGAAGCACAATGAGCTTCCTGCAGTAAGACGTACCAGGCTACACATAGTGCACTGGGCATTGTCAGGCTGCCCAAACCTAGATGGCTTATGCATTCGATGCAATCGTGGTCTGAACTCGAAACGGTGCGATCGGTATTCAACGTCAGTACTGTCGATCTCTTTTGAGATTTGCTTGTACCGGACACTTAACATCGTTCGCATCTGAGTTCCGAATGCGTTTTTTTCAACATTCATATTGTTATCGACGGGCAGTTTGTCGGGAACGCTCGGAATGTTTGTTGACATCGTGACAATGACGTTAACGTGCAACGGCGTAACGAAGTTTGGACCCTTCATTTTCATGTTGTGTAGTCTTTCCAATTGAAATGAAAACTGATGGGAACCCTGTTTTACATAAAATGAGATCTATCCCTACACAGATCACTCAACTCTATTTATTTATCTACAAACGACTATCAGCATCACCGGGTGGTGCTTTCGTTCGAGCCGCCAGTGTAAGTGGAAAATGCATCCATCACAAGAAAGACGAACCGAAAATATGATACGGGCTAGTGTTATTGTTGACACAGACACACTAATGACTTTGGCACTGCCATATTGGATAACGTTTTTGAACCATCGATTTAAGAAATCTTAATTTCCTGACGGATAGCGGGACTGTTATGGTTTGCGTATTTTGTGTCCACATCACCGTTTCGCAGTCTCTTGGCTTTATCTAACCGTTGATGATCTCAGTGAATGACCTCCGGTGCGTTAAATGCTAACCTGACCTGCGAAGCACGTGACTGGGTAATCGCAAACTGTATTTTTTTATAATCTTCGACGGTTGTGGAAATACGTGCTGACGAATGGTCACGCCGTTCACGTTATCATCCTGTCTGACATGAGACCCCACTATCAAACAACAATGAAAAACCGTCCTGAATTGGAATGAATGGAACTTAATTCATAAAACTCCTATGTCCAAAATCAAGCACTCCCAAAGTGCATGTATTTGGCTAGCAAGCAACCTTAGCCTGCAACAGAGAACAATAAAGTATCTGCAAAGAAGCCTCCTTGCGGCTTTTCTTCCATTGGTTCTTCGGTCATCCAGCACCGTAAGTTCCGTTAGCTGATGATGTGTTTCTAATCGATCGGATTGCGATCACTTCAACCAATTTCACAGGGTGATCGATAGACATTTTCACTTTTCCTGATGGTATACCTGCTGTTTTCTGTCAATTCTGCTCCCACCAATCGTCGGTATCTATATTTTTTCGTTATATTGCTGGAAATTTGTGCCCAGCCATTGCCCCGTTTTTCTCGAGCTTTTGTTTTAACTGTCGCCACACCCTTTCCTCGTCCGCTTTTAACTCTCAGTCTGACGGAATCCGTTTCACCTAACAACTTGCGTCATGTCCATATAAACATTGAAAGTTTATTGCCCAAAAATCATCCGTTTATCTGTAAATACTGTGACGTTTTGAAATCGCATCATTTCAAAAACCTTGTTATTACCATTACTTCTAATTGCGTACCTTCAGACTTTCTATCTCCGTGTTTTTTTTTCCAGCCTGCTTTGATCGATCACTGTGCATATCGTCCCTACCTCCTTACTTCTTTTTTTGAAAAAAAAGAAGGTTTATAAACACATTTTAGAAAAATTTATCGCCATTTCTGTGAAACGGGCAGTGCGTTTTGATTAAATGCAAATTAAATCAGTTTTCTGTTGCCGGTTAATGAGATATCAATGAGTTTACATCCTTAATGAGATGGTTCGGGCAACCTTCCAGCCTCAGCCTGTCAAAGCTGGTTGGATTGAGCTGAGTTTGAATAAACTACTTATGACAACATAACGCAAAACTATGTAACTTTGTCTTCATCGTTTCTACTCGTCAGACTGATGGCTGCTATGATGATGATGTTGTTGTTGTTTTTGTTGTTGTACTGGTTTCAGCGGATACGTGGGTGACTGATTTTATTTGATCAGCTAATGAGCTACACTCTAGGTTTGCCATAAAGATATCAAAAGGACGGGGTAGCAATGGGATCGCCACTAGGCCCATTGTTAGCTGACATCTTTATGGCAAAGCTAGAGTGTAGTTCATTAGCTGATCAAATAAAATCAATCACCCTTTACAAGCGCTATGTAGATGACATCATCTGTGTGGCAGATGAATCTATGAGCCTCAATGATATACTGACTCATTTCAACTCTGTGCATAAAAATATTCACTTTACCCTAGAACCCGAATCACCCGTAGGTATAGCGTTCCTAGACGTGCTCATGTCTCGTCGCGAGGATGGCACGATACAACGGAAGGTGTATCGTAAGGCAACTTGGACGGGCCAGTATACAAACTTCAATAGTTTTGTACCAGTAAGACAAAAAAGGAACCTAATCCGATGTCTGATAGACAGGGCCACAAAAATATGCTCGAGCGACAGCATTGAAGAGGAAAGACAGTTTATATTTAATACACTCGTTGAAAATGGCTATCCGGAGGAGTTTATTCATAAAAATATGCTAATAAGCGCTAAGATAGACAAACCACAAACTGCAGACAAAAAGTCTGTTTATATTTCCTTGCCCTTCAAGGGTGATGCTGTCGCGGAAACCATAACCAAGAAGCTTAATACAGCAATCAATAAGACATATTTCGCAGCTCAACTACGCGTTCAGTTTACTTCCACACCAGTATTGCGCTCCCAGTTGAAAGATATATTGCCTGTTCATGCCGCCTCTTTTTGTGTTTACCGTTTCGTTTGTTCCTGTGGAACAAGCTACATAGGCCGCACAACACGGCGATTATCCGAACGCATTCGGGAGCACCAACCGATGTGGCTGACGCGAGGATCGATAAGGCCCTGTTCGTCTGCGATCGCTACGCATTTGGTCGAGTCAAACCACTTGATTAATCAGACAGATTCATTCAAGCCAATCTATCGAATACGTGGGATACAATCGAAACAGGTCAAAGGTCGTATACTGTCAATAATAGTAGGTTCTTCAATAATTTTGTCCACAACTATGAGAGGGCGATTTGATCAACTACTGATTGGATAAAAATGATTACACGGAACCGTGGAGAATTACGCAATGATGATTCTTTTCCGTGGGCATTCAACTGTTGTACGTGGCTTTACTGTCAACAAGCTGTGAACCATCAGATGATTACAAATAGTGCTTGAATTCGGGTTGTTAGTGTAGTGCTCATCGTCACACAGTTGTCTCAATTGCACCCGTCGCTGGAATCAAGTTCGATGAAAATCAGGAGGAGGAAAGTATAATGCGTAGAAATGAATCACGAGACGGATGGAAATGGGAGAAGAGACGAAAAACACTGAAACGGTTGTTGGTACATTTGAACTTTCGACCAATTCAGAAACGTTAGAACCTGTACTGCTCAGTTAACCCGTCCCCGTAACGGAGTCGAATGCACACAGTTGGAAGTTGCCGTTGCTCATCATTCTGATCGACTCATTGTGAATAGCTCCAAACAGGAAGGATATGTTAAATTCTAAACAGTTTCATTTAAACTTATTGTATTATTCTTTTATCGTCTGTTTCGGTATGACTGTTTAGGCTCAAAATGCTGCCCAATTTGACGTGTGTTACAACAGAAATGATAGTATGTACTCGAAAAAGCTGTTACCTGTGCATATGTTTTTGAAACATGTGAATGTGTACGATTAGCTCTCTTATCTTCATAGATGTGATTCGAAACAACATTCGAGTAGGTTTGGGGTTTATTGGAAATTAAAACCCTGGAAAGTTTGTGAATTTCCCAGTGGCCTTGACGTTCGAACTCTAACCGATCAAATCCGCTTTGCTTTATCCGTGGATTGGGGTTTTTGTTGCACCTAAGGGGTACAACGTCATTCAAAACTGCATGTTATCCTTTCTACATTTATTTCAGTTGTCTTTTTTGTCCAACCTATTGCCTATTGATTGCACTGTGTGTGTGTGTGTGTATGTGTTGTGCGAGTGTGCATTACAAACAGAAGTACCAATCGCCAGTACACAGTTTACATTTACACAAGTGGGAGATGAATTACACTTATTTTTAAGGTTTATCTCAGTGGAACACATAATTTATTATGCAGATTTCAACGGACTTGTTCATGTTGTGTTCTTTTTTGGCATTCCATTTTCTACCACTTCTCCTATCATTTTGTTTGCAGGACCGGCAAGACCAACATGGAAAACAAACTTCTCAAGTACGGTGCAAAAGATTACTTGTTCAAGGCCACCATTTGCCACTTCTGCGTAGATCTGATTAACGGTCAGAAAGCACTCAAAGAATACGAAGATTCATACCCAATGTTTGCTGATTCTCGCGAGTGTGGGCTAATGAAGGTAGGTTTCGTGAATGACCAAACACTTTTCAGTTGTGATTGTTTGTTGACGTGATGTTGAGTTGCTGAAATGTGTTGAGCTTGTTGCATAGCAGGTTGTTGAACTTTGTTCAAGTTGGGACTAGTCCTATATTTTTCTCCATCCTTTCCAACATTTGCACTTTGTCTCTTCTGCTTTATATCCGAGTCCATGCAATCGAATTGGTGTATTCAGCCAAGCGAGACGATAACCTATTTATTGGCGAACAGTTTCCGGTGTGTTGTGTTAAGCGAATAACGCCAATTAATCTGTTTATTATGTATATTCCCGTATTTATCGGCTCTGTCATGAATTACAACAATGGTGTGTATTCAGGGGTAACAAAAGGACGTTACGTTTAGATAAGTCAATGAGTTTTACCAGTCCCTATGATCATCCCCTGTGTTCCACTGGTCAATCAAATTGTGCTCTTATCCAATGAGCAGCTCATCCGTTGTTAAACTCACCCTGACCGTGTTTCTTATCGATGTAACGGCCAAATTGTCGTTAGTACGCTGTTCATATTACATACTGATCCTGTTTTTTGTCCGAATATTAACTTATTGTGGACAGCGTTGGTTGCATTGTCTAGTGTCCATTTGACACCAAGTAATAATTAGCTTGTTGGTTCTATGCAGTTCAGGATTCCATCAGGAAACACCACCAAGTTTTGTTATATTTGTTCTGTTCACTACTGTTCTACTCAGCACAACCATTGTTTCGCGGCTGTCCCCAACAGTTCATACCTGGACGAGTTAATTTATTAGTGTCATTTAAATCAGTTGGCGTTGACCGATCGTTCCATCGATATCGATCTGTCATTCGCATTCTGTAGTAAGGCATGGTCTATTGACTATGCACCGCCGATCGATTCCGAGGTCGTACAGAATCAATGTACATTGTTTTGACTACTATTACCAAATTAATGTGCTGATTACAAATGATTTACAGTGCCAGAGATAGTGGGTTCACATGCGCGGCCGCGAACGCCAATGAGGTAGTTGTCAAGTCATGCACCAGCTGTGAATAGAGGCACGCCCTGCGCCAGCAAGCCCAATCCGAATCATGGTTTCCAAGCCTCATGG
>LOND01029147.1:0-20305 GCA_014220965.1 Paragonimus kellicotti
TTTGGTCAGGCTCATGGCTGATATGATGATGATGATGTGATGATGCTATGTGGTCAAGTCGTTCAGCTGCAGAATTAAAGTGTTCTGGACACAAATTCACCTCTGTCGTGTCTGAGAAGTGCTTCAGACTTTTGCTGACGTTCAAAGCATATTTTTCCTCCTCACAACATCTCCCTTGCTTTGGAACTTTGTTTGGATTGTTACTGCTTTAGTCTGATAATCTCATTTCTTCTACTTCACGTTTTAACAATCAGATGTGCTTGAAATGTTATGTTGTTTGTAGTCGGTTCTGAAGGCTATGATTCTTCATGACTATATCCGGCTATTTATTTTGTGACCCTTTCACTAACTTGCTAGAGGACGATCCCTTGGAACGCGTCGTTGACTTGTGCGCTGCACCTGGCAGCTGGTCCCAAGTCTTATCCAAACGGTTGTGGGAACCGAAACCTCCAGAAGACCGTGTCAAGGTATTTCAACATGTTCGCTGAAGTAAACCGTCGATTCTATTGTCATTATGCTTGTATTTAATCGTATCTGCGTCGTATTGCGGTTCTCTCTCGCTGTCAGTTTATTTAATAATGTTAAGCCTGCCTATTTGTCTGTTATTTGTAGGTGAAAATTGTCGCGGTGGATCTTCAAGCCATGGCTCCCATTCCCGGGGTGATTCAAATACAAGGAGATATTACAAGCAGTCAGACAGCCAATCAGATTATCGACTGTTTCTGCGGCAAATTAGCTCAATTGGTGGTTTGTGACGGAGCTCCGGACGGTAAATCTGTTTTACTGCGTGTAATCTGTATTTGGGAATTTTCTTTCCTTTTAACATATCTGTTGTTTCCGATTAGTTACGGTATACACACAGAACTTGAAGCATTTTGCATTTATTAATCCTCTTCAATCACTTTCCTGCTTACTTTTTATACAGTTAGACCTGTCATTGCCGACTGGAGTAGTCTAACAGTCGGACATTAATCTTTTACTACGAGTTCTCATGTAGAATGGAAGCGAACGTATAATTAGTGTTTTGCAGTATCCTTTAACCTCCCATCCCGATTCACTAGGTTTAGACAGTTTGAAAATGGCAAGTCCACTTGTGATTTGAAATGCCGTACTTAACTGATTACAAATTCACAACTGTCGTGAACCTAGCCAGAAGGCACTGCGACTCGAGCAGCCGCTCACTGCAGTGAAAAATCTGGAAGAAGAAAATACTGAAACGGATAGGACGTAATCAGTCAAGGTTGGACGGCATATTTTTTGAAATGATGTGAGTGCACCATTGACTGCGACACATTGCCGACAATTTGAGTGGCCACAAGAACCCCATCCTGGTGGACGACGACTAATAACTTTACTTAGCGTCAATCATTACGCAACTGCGCTGTACGAGCCGCTTTCTGGTTGATTTGGTGACCATCCGGAAGGTGTAAAGTCTTTAGTCAAGATTGTTCTTAAATTGTACGTTTTAGTCTTCCTGCAGGGGTTCGGGTACGTGGTCCGCCCAATCAGGACAAAAATTGTCGGACCTGGGGATGTTCTTCAAAGACTGAACAAGGATGACATCGTTGGGTTGGTTCGATTCTCTAGTAGCACACACAGACTCATTTTTGGCGAATCAGGGTTTGATATTCAACCTGACTTCACTGTTTGTCCAGCGTGAGCATTCCTGGCATCTAGGATATAGTTGCTCATGATTTGTTCTGCGACTGTGGATTGGAGACCAGGTTCGCTGGACGCAGACGACCGTTCAGGTAAACATTAACTGATTGGCTTTATATATTAATCCAAGCGTCCCTACCTCCCCCCCACCCGGAAAAATTGGCCACGTCAGCATTATTGAGGGTGGCGGCGGAGAATTTATCAGACAAGAGATGGAGGTTGAATGGGCTAGAGAACACAGTGAAATTTTTCTTAAACGAAACCTGTGTGCACTGGCCGTGTCATACCTGCGGTTGACTACACTAAATCCCATACTAACATGTCTCAGCAGTTATTGTGGCATATTTTTAAGACATGTTTACTATGCTATCTGTTTTTTATTCTACCGGTGGTTTCTGATGCGCTGTTAAACATCATTATATATATTTTTTTTACATAATACCTCTCAATCGAGACGTGCTAATGAATAGGACGCAGTAGTAGATTAGCTGTTTCGAGTCAACGGGGACCAGCCGGGTAGCGGGTTACACAGTATCCGCAGTTTTCATAATAGTTTTCAGGTTTGAGCTGTACCTGTGGGTACGATGTTTTGGATTACCGTTGCAGAGTAATAGCTAAATGCAGATGTATAGCAAAGGGAAAGAAGGGGAAGAAAATAAACAAAGAAACACAGTTGAGCTCCACGAAACAGAGGAGCCAAAAAGTTTACGGATACAGGCTTGCCACTGTCTGCAACATAATATCATGTTAAGGAATGTTTGCAATCAACAGTGTAGAAGGTCTCGCACCCCCTAACCAACTAGATGGCTCAGCGGGGTCATCAAGGCTTCATAGCCCATGACGACGTCGTCGCTTGGTCACCTTACGTTGTTTCTCGGCCGTCAGTGGAAACACTGAACAATTCTCGGTGCGATAGAAGCTCGACAATGGTTTAAAAACTGAACTGAGTAATGTTATATTGCACAATTTGTCTTTCGACATTATACTAACCAAGAGATGCGGTGTGTATAGAAAGATCTTCACATTTTAATCCATTTATCTTGGTGAACAATTGGAATATGATATTCTAAATGTTATGTTATGTGTGAACACTGGCTTGATGTATACAATTTAATCCCTTTGCTTTACAATGTCCCTTTTTTCTGTTACTGTATGACTACGGTTTGCCGCAGACTGTATTCGATAAGACGCAACGAAATGTTCTTCAAAGATACCTGAGCGTAACTCCGCTCCCCCTAAATCTCATCTGCAATAAATTCTCCATCCGCCACCGGTCAACGTTTTCCCATGAATCTTGTGGACTATCGAGTCACTGAGTTCACATGTTACGGACAACCGAACTATGCATAAATGGTCAGACACGTTCGCTTGCGGGTAATTCTCAGTTCACCCGATTATCTGAAGTAAAATCAACTACCAGTTGTGACTACTATTCAGTCTGTATCAACTAATTTCCCTACCATCTGACCATTCTTCAATAAGATTGATGAAGTGTAGGATTTCAACTTTACTGATAAACCCTGCTCGTAGGGCAATCGAATAAAATTGGCCGAACAAGCACTACTCCCTCTTATGATGATCGGACGCACCGAGCGTCGTTCGGAATCCAATCTGATTGATGAGTTAAATGTGGCCAGCGATCCTGGCTAATGTGAAGTCAACAGTGTAATGGCCAACACGGTTACGTCGCGGTTACTTCTTTTGGCGCCCGAAATCCCGGCCACGGAATGGGTCTGCATTCTTGACGGGCTGTGAGAGGGGCGTAGCTCGAATCGAATGTGGTTGACTGAAAATTCTCGTTGGATTTAAGAGCTGCGGTCATTTGTGACCTGTGTTCTCTTTAGTCCATACGTCATTTTCCGCTGGTGAAAAACACTTGAATTGAGTGTTTACGTACGTGAGCAATGAATGTGTGCAGTTCAAGTTGGCAGTAAGATTATGTAATAATGAAAATCGCGTCATTTCCTCTAATTGAATTCGATGACAGTGAGTTTGCTGAGATAACTGGCGGCGCCACTGTTCCTATTGAAGACACGAAAATCTCTAACTGGTTCATACTGGTTTTGCCTAGTACTCATTTCGCTCCTTTTTGAAACGGACATGACAACGTATGTCTTCGGGTGCTGACAATTTTAGCTTTATAAGGGTGCTAACCGGGGTGCTCATTGTATTGTAACTAACTTCTTCTTCTTTGAAAGTGATGAAGTCTTCTAGTTCCAATAGAAAGCAACATAATAGTCGCAACAAAACTCAATGAACGCCGTTTGGAAATTGAATAATCACTGGTACCTATGTGTCAAATCACTCTCATATCGCTGTATTTCATTTAGCAGTATCCATAGTCGTTTTATTCCTCCTTTTTGTTTCACGGTATGTGGTACTTTCTTGTACCAACCGTTCCGCGCACACTACCTCCGGATTGGACTCTGCGGATGAACTCACCTTAATCCCTTCATGATATTTAATTATTCGCTTATTTGTGTCCCATTTGGAAAACTGAATGTGGATTGCTTCTGTATTCCCTTTGCGATCATAGTAACTGGTCTACACGATCTGGACGAATATGTGCAGTCTCACTTAATCCTGGCCGCTTTGACCATTTGTGCACGTATCCTTCAACGCGGTGGAACTTTCGTAGCCAAAGTGTTTCGCAGTCGTGATGCAGGTTTGCTTGGATCGCAGCTGCGTTGCCTCTTTGACGGTCCAGTCACGTTTGCTAAACCCCGATCTAGTCGTAATTCCAGTCTGGAAGCGTTCGTGGTCTGCCAGGGCTATTCCGGACCCCGAATGCGCAGTCAGTTGTCTGTGGTCGTGAATGAAGACAGCAAGCAACAAGGAAGCGAGGTACAGTCCACATCTTCTACAAACGGTAACT
Organism: Paragonimus kellicotti; assembly: GCA_014220965.1. NCBI lineage: Eukaryota > Metazoa > Platyhelminthes > Trematoda > Plagiorchiida > Troglotrematidae > Paragonimus > Paragonimus kellicotti. Next base: position 4,535 of record LOND01029147.1, read on the forward strand.
CAAAAGAAGATGATCACGAAGTGGCTCCATTGCTTCTTCAATGGTACGACCCAAACAACTTTGAAGAGGTGAGTGCGAGGCCTCTTTAAAGCACTGTTCTTCGTTTTGATTAGAAAGTCAGTTAGCTTGCGTGTTTATATTCAGGTCCTCATGAGATACGATAATCACAAACCAGCGTACGAACCAGTACTTAGCTATTGCCTCTTTTTCTTACATAGTTGGCAAACCTGACCCACAATTTAAAACACTGAGTTCCTTTGATCCAGTTCACCAATAACGATAGAAGACATGTCGCGAGATGTTAACATTTCGTTTACTCTCTTCAGTCACGAACGTAAAACATTAGAATATATAGGACATGCGGATAGCAACAACAATAGAAACAATCAACGATTGGGTTTACATGAAACAAGGACTGTTATCAGTTCCAGGGCAGACAAACTGCGTGAGTCAACAGTTTATGCACACACAGGACCGGACGGCGAGTATTGATTAACATTGCCTCGGAGAAAGCAAACAATTTCGGATTCCGATTACGCAACAATACTTGAAACGAGTTGGTGGGATCAACAACGTGACCTGTTTCCATGATGTGTTTTGCAATGGATGAGGTCGGATTTCGTCTCAGTCGCTCTGTTGCCATTGCCTGTTGCGTCATGGCGTGCACCAACCACTTAGGCATATGTTAAGCCATTCTTTGCCGTAGGTACCGATCTGTTATGCCATTGTAGACGTCACCGCAACTGCAAGTGAACTGATAGATTAACTGTGAAACAGAATATTTCGATGGGTCACGATTATGAAAACGAGGGCCCGAAATCTATGTGACAACCACAGAGGCATCAGTTTGGTATCTGTTACTCACTGGTCTCATTTTACGTCGGCTCACTAAACCCAGAGAAAGTCAGATACGTGAAGAACAGGCAGGATTCCGATCCGGTCGAGGGTGCGTTGACCACATTTTTACCTTGCGACGGATCTTGGAACATCGGCACTCTTATAGGCAGCCGGGTCTTTTTGGACCTGAAAGCTGCTTTCGATTCAGTTGCTCGTCTTCGCAAGGGAGTACCAGGGAAATACGTGAATCTGTTGAGATCACTGTATGCTCACTCTGCAAGCAGGGTGAGAGTTTATGGACAACTGTCTCGGCGTTCATCACTTCTAGTGGTGTTCGTCAAGGGTGTCCGATTTCCCCCTTGTTCAATTTTGTCATGGACGACATTCTGGAGGATGCGCTTGAGGAGTCCAGTGAACTTGGTGTTGAGCTTCTTCCTGGCTCTCAATCGTAATAAGGCTGCTGGCCCAGATGATCTCATGCCGGCACTTTTCAAAGAAGGTGGCGAGGCGTTAGTAGAGGCATTGACTCAGTTGTTTCAACTTGTCTGGACGACGGAGACCATCCCTCCGTGCTGGGGTCACTCAATAATAGTTCCCATATTTAAGAAAGGAGCCCGGGCTCTTGCGAAAACCATAGAGGGATTAGTTTGACCCCAGTCATTTCAAGGGTTCTAGCATCAATTATACTTCGTCGACTCACTGCAGTTCGGGAAGTAAACATTAGGGAAGAACAGGCAGGGTTTCGCCCTGGGCGGGGTTGTATAGATCACATTTTTACCCTTCGTCAAATTCTGGAGCAGCGTCATGTGTACCGCCGGCCAACAATCGCCGTATTCCTCGACTATAAAGGTGCGTTTGATTCGGTAGACCGATCTACACTTTTAGAGTCGCTTAAACGTAGGGGTGTACCGACTAAGTATGTGAACATACTGTCGGCGCTTTATTCCCATACCTCAGCTCAGGTTAGGGTTTACGGCGAAGTATCTGACAGTTTCAGCACCAGGAGCGGCGTACGTCAAGGCTGTCCCCTTTCGCCATTTTTGTTCAATTTGTCAGACGAAATAATGGAGGACTGTCTGCGGCACTCAAATGATGCCGGCGTGGACCTCCTACCTGGTGAAAGACTGACTGATCTTGATTATGCTGACGATAAGGTATTGCTGTTTGACAACTTTCAAGCGGCACAAACAACACTGGACGCTATTTCGCGTTCTGCTAAATACTTCGGAATGCGCTTTGCAGCCTCAAAATGCAAAGTGCTTCTGCAAGATTGTTGTGATCACGTAGATTTAATGTTAGATAATGAAGTCATGGAGATTGTTGACCGGTTTGTATACCTGGGAAGCTGCATCAGCGGTGGTGGTGTAGGGAATGAAATAGAAGCGCGTATTTCCAAGGCTAGGGCGGTGTTCGCTAATCTAAGACACCTATGGCGACAGAGAGGTATTTCCCTAAAGCTTAAGGGTCGTGTATATCAAACAACAGTGAGGGCCGTATTACTTTACGGCAGCGAAACCTGGCCACTCAGGGTAGAGGACGTGAACCGTCTCCAGGTATTTGACCACCGATGTCTGCGTTCAATCGCTCGTATCGGGTGGCACCAGCGAGTAAGCAACGAGGAGGTTAGGAAGCGGGTGTTTGGCACTGATTGTCAAACGAGTTCTTTTGTTCAGTCGCTACATTTGCACAGACTTAGATGGTTAGGTCATGTACTAAGGATGCCAGCTAGTCGTTTGCCACACCGAGCACTGTTTGCCGACGCTGCGGCCGACTGGGCGCAAGGTGGACAGATGATGACCTGGCGTAGACAAATGAAATCGTTCACGAAAGGGTTGGTCACTGTAGTCGTCGTTCGTCTTCCCGCTGGGGCCCTCGGACTCACGAGTGGTGCTTGAGACGTTAGGTGAGATGGCGGCTAATCGAGCTCAGTGGCGTGAATGTTGTTGTTTGGCCGAGTTGTCTGTGAAGTGAGTGCACTTTATGATGCGGGGCAGTGAAAGCCGTAAGGAAGCTGTCTCGCTGATGACGCCTTACTTTCACTACAGCTCGGTTGTTTGTTTGCAAGGTGTAGGCGCCTTGATGTTGTATGTTTGAATATAGACGTAGCTATTTTTAGTAGTTAGGTCCACTTCCCCTCCCCTCCTTTGTTTTCTTCTTCCTTCCTATATAAGTTTTTTTCCTTTTCCTTCTCCGTGGTTGTGTGGCAGTCAAGCATCAGTGTGAACCACTGATGTATTGCTGTCTATGATGATGATGATGATGATGATGATGACACTAAATGCACGTATGAGACGGCAGATAATTGTAGAGGTGAGATTGCGATCCACGTTGATTCATCTCAAAATTGTGACATTCTTGCAATCGGCAATGAAGAAGGGCACAAATAAATCATACCCGTGAGGCTAAAGTGGATGAACGAGCTCAGTGGATGAATGCGGGTTGGACGTTCCCCATAGGAAGAGTTGCGAACGGTTTTACGTTTATTAACTCATCGGAGGTCAACATGAGACAGTTAATACTACTGTTTCCAGTTTGTTGTCGAACATCTGCCAAGGCACAGAGGTATTCAGATAATTAAATGTGAGGTGATCTATATGCATTAACTGTTTCACACAAAACAGGAACTGTCTACATTTGACAAACCTCTCTTTGACTCTTTCTAAGTAGTCCTTTCCTGATATTCATTATTGGCCAAAAGTCGTACGTGAATTGGCTAACATACTTGTTTGTCTGGCCCAATCCGTCCAAATGAACGAAGCACCGGAGAGCGCAAATTTCCACGTGCTTTAAGAAAACGCTACGAGGAAATGATATTTGGGTTGTAGCTGTTCTATATCCACCGTATAGAGGTGTTACTGTTCATTAACAGTCAGTATCTTTGTCCAGTCACCTCATATTAAGGCAGGATAGGAACTACTAACGATGGGAACGTAGGAAGCATACAGTGAAAAGTTAAGAGTAAAGAAGATCGAAAACGTGTAGTTAGATGAGCAATGTACTAAACGGTTTCTACAGCCTTCTGAACTTTCGGTAACATCTCGGGTATTTCAGAGACGAGATGTGCACGACGACATGCATACTTATGTATACACAACTTACCTAACTCCAGGCTAACCGACGAAATGTATATTTCGGCTTCAACGATGTTAACTGAATAGGTAAACCAGTACATTAATCACGATAAACTCAGCACCGCGGCCAAAAGTTGCGCTTGATTAGCTCGCCAGGCAATCTGTGCATTCTAGTTGACATTTCGACGGTGAATAACATGACAGATGAAGAACAAGCAAAAAAATTCAGGTCTCAAGAAACCAACCTGTAAGTCTGTGATAAGCAGAAATGCTTGCTAGTTAAGGGACTGGAGATGAACCGTATGCACTGATACTCACCCGTATTGGCCTCAAATGGATGTCGGTGTGAACATACACTTAGAAAGGTTCAGAGCCAAGAAGATGATTGAAATTGGACAAACGTTTGAGTGCAGCTGGCTTGCATGCTGTAGAATGCTGAATCAATATGCGGTCAATGAGACCAAAACATAGAATAGCGCTACAGATTGTACGAGAATGAATGTGAAAATTTTTTCTTAGGGGGTTGGGACAAATGACCTTATTGTAATGTAGCCAAACGAGGAGTAAGTATGTAGTCAGATAACAGTGGACAAGATGATAATGGACAGCAGCCGATTTCAGTCGTGAAGAATAATTATAAGTGTTCTCTCAATAATAAAAACGTTGTCAACATGTAGAGTCCACTTTGAGTTTTGATTCCATGTCACACCTGAATGCTTAACAGTACTGTAGTAGATGCGTGTTGTACTTTGAGAGAACTATTGAAAACCTGCTGATAAGAAGCGAAAATGAAACCACTACATTTGGAAGTGTTAAGCAACAATGGACGTGTGTTAGACCACTTAACCAATTCGCTAAGGCCATTCTGCAGGGAGGAGGGTATTTGCGAATGTTGGACGTTAAACGCGATGTTTTCTGCATATATTGACAGAAACCAATCTTGGGAATGGACATGAAATTGGTATAAAAGATAAAAGAATGGAGAAAAAATTCTTTCCTGGATAATGCTGGGATCCGTGATCTGTGGAGTAAATTCTTGACTGAAAACGATTAAAAAAATAATCACTCAACAGCATTATGCGATGTTTGGATACCATGTTCTTTGAGAGAAGGAAGAGAATTTTCACCTTACGGATGCAGTTAAAAATATTGCTTTATCAAAAGACTACCGTGGATTTTCGCTACTCGAGAACAATAAAATTGGATGGTGAAGACAGGGCAATTTGTCAACAATGGACCGAGACTGACAGTATATGAGTTACTGATAAGTAGTTAGCAGCTTTCATGCTTTAGATGAGACAGTTGCGAAAAATCTAGGTTTCGGCTGGATTCGAACCAGCGACAGAAACAGCATGCCCAAACGCGGCAAGCGCTCTACCAGCTGAGCTACGAAGCCACGCCGGGAGCTCAGAGTTTTCACATTTGGACTCAGTTACCCGCCCAATCCACTGTGTCATATGGAATCCACCAAATGATCCAGCGGCTTGACTGCCCAAGCAGGATTTCTCAACAGTTCACGCTGAAATCCACCGACGCCACCGTTGAGCGTTGAAGTTGGCAGATTTCATGATTTGCTTGAGACTCAGTTACATGACTTCTTAGCTCAGCTGGTAGTGCGCTTGCCGCGTTTGTGCATGCTGTTTCTGCCGCTGGTTCGAATCCAGCCGAAGCCTAGATTTTTCGCAACGGGGTCTCATCTAAATAGTATGAGTTGTTATGGATCGCCGTGGTTTTGCAGAATTATTAATTTAGGGAAAATATTATCGTATCCTTAACCGCTACCAATGTGCATACAATCGTTGGAAACTTGAATGTGCCTCTCTGTGATATTGGTGTGAAATTTGTAGCTGTCCAACGCTGCTGCACTCTATAACTGTTTGTCAACAAGGGATTTGTCCGAAAATACATTGACATCCTGAAATCAGTTTACTGCCAGACCTCACGCTGTATTGGGTTTGCTAATTTTCGTCGACCCTCTGCATCCATCAATGCGGTCCTGCAAGGTGGCGTAGATTTTTTTCACACTAAACTTCGTAGTAGGCGAGAGCTCAGGGTTCTGTCTGATAGGGTTTGAATATGGCGATTCGCAGACGGTCTGGGACGCCAGATCTCGAAGTGACACTAATTTTACCCGTGGTGGTTCATTAAGGGTTCAGAACGTTCTAGGCCGATTAGTGATTTCTACTTACACGTTGTTGATAGACTAGCAGGGCTCTCGTACGCTCTCACTTACAATGGCGTGACGTCATAGGTAGCTCAGAAGTCTGCGTGATTAAATGGCTGCGTCAGTTTTGGTGGAATGTCTGACGTTGTTAGAAATGAAATAGTTAAAGTTCGGATAGCGTTTCCCAGTTTTCGCAATCTGCAATGCAGTTATGGCTGAAAGACCGCGTTTGCAATACAGATGTCCGAACACTGTTATTCTATGGCGATGCCTGTCTAACTCGCATGGGAGTCGTTCATTGGTTGTTCCTCTCTAATTATCAGTGCATCCGAAAACTTATCGGTGTACATTAAGAACACGATTTCAGCAGTGCGAAGTTCGCTGGCATGTCCTTGGGACGTACAGGCTGTCGACCATTGTGCGTAGTCATCTCTTTTGATACAACTCTTGGACCTGTCTTACGAATGCCAACTCACCGCTTGCTACATCATGTTTTATGTTGGGATGAGCAACTCTTAATCGCAGATTTTAAGTCGGTTGTCATATTTTCGATACAATTATCCGGAACTCCAGCATTTGCCCAAATATGCCGGTCGGACATCAGCCAACCAATTACATTGCTTCGGGCATTTCTAGAAGGTGCCTTGCCTCCCATTTTTTCCGCAAGGTCATCGTCATCCTATAAGTACAATGTTGTTTTACAGCTAATAAATGCGTTTTTTATGTTTCCATTTTAGTGTCTTGGCCAGGGAAGTTGGGATTTCTCGAGGATTGAGTATCCCAGCGTTCTGATAGTGTGATTTCCGTTGTGGAAAATTAGTTTATTGTTCCGGTTTTTGAAGTTGCAACACTTTATTCGGTTAGAAACGATAGCTGGGTGATCAGCGTTTGACTTTAGTTCGGTGCTTAAAAATTTTGAATTCGAGGCTCGCTTTCTCTTTCCTTTGACTGAGTCTGAAAGATAGTGTATACTTCTGGTTAAAGACGCTGTCTGAGTTGGTATAGACTAGAAGTTATTGACACTGGTAATGCAAATCTCTGCTGCTGCAGGTGTTATTACACCTCTTGATAACAAACCAAACGTTTTGTATTGGCTCCGTTGTACATCTATACAAACTTTTAGTCGGTCTGGTTTTTTGCTGGTACGCGCATCAGTTTTTCAGCAGCACGTGGAATATGCTTGTTGGATTTTAGACATACCGATTTGACTATTAGGTTTTGTGTTTCGTGTCTATGCATTGTCTTTCTGTCGATTGTCACTGCCATTGGCATTAAACGGACAAACACAAAATGGTTAAACAGTTCCTAATTCATTCGATGAAAACAGTCTCACGCCGTTTGCGAATCTTTGGTTCTCTGACGTCATTTCAAATGAGGGATCATAGGCGAGCCTGAAGGCAATTGTTTTCATAACTGTGTAAGTTGCACACAGTTTGTTCACCATTTTGGTACTGGCAGCTTAATTCATAGTACTAATGGCATATTGAAGATTTCTCAGGTTCATTGTTTTAGAAGGTCATCTGAGTCACACAGTACTTTCTTTAACCCACGCGATGTTTTCACCATACCATTGCGTGACCGTTGCACCATCAGTGTGTGCTGCTCATGAGCACTGTATTGTGCATCCATCCTCTTCTCTATCCACCCACTTTTCGGTGTCCCATAGATCACTCCTGATCAGAAGTCCCTTCTCCCGTTCGTGGCCTGTGGAGATTTGTCTGGTTTCGATGCGGATTTGTGCTATGCTCTCGACGCGGACTATGTGAGCCTCCCACCTGTTCAGTGCCCGATTGATCCTGCCTATTCTGATGTGTGTAGGCGCGCGCGATCTACACTTAATCAGAAGGAGACACAGCCGGAGTCGACGGAAGTCAGTAAATCAAGTTTGCTCTCCCCATCCCAGCAGACAGATTCTTCATCGACTGTTGTTGACTATGGATTCGCGGAGCTTTTGCGCCTGGTTAATGTACACGAGGATTGATTATCTCTATTGTCCCCTCCATCTCCATTGTACATGGACATTAACCTGCGTGAATTTACGCATTTAACTGTCATTCTAAAAATATTGCTTCGGTATACTACGACTTGTTTTCACTTGTTGTGCGCGAGTGACGAAAGGTTCTGTCTGCTTATTCAAATGTTACTTTTCGATGTGGGAAGTCCGTCATCTGAAGTCCTCGTTTACGGACTTCTTATTATATCAATCTTTTCTAGGAGCCCTACTTCTCTATAGTTTGATTAACATTCAAACTTGATTATATTTTGCGTTTTGTCGATGGGAGCTTTTCAGCAGATTCATTTGGAGGGAATACGAGCGAATCAGATTTTCTGCCTCCAAGGGCCCATCAACAGTGGATCGATTTGTTAGGTAGCTGACGCCTTAGTGACTGCATCCACCAACGACGTCACATTGAGTTTAATCGATTGTTTACATGTACACTTAGGAGTGTTCACATTGACCGGTGTGAGAGCGAGACGGGCTGGTTAACTGTTTGTTGACAGAACAGATATTCAGCGAGCACCGTTCAGTTAGGCTTTAGTAATTCCAGTTATCTGCATCATTATCGACCTGTCAAAATGTATCACTTCAGGGATTCTGTAGATTCACAAATGGTTAAACTTCCTTCTACCGTCGGATACCCGCTGGTGGGCTATTGAAGCTCCGATAGGCATTCATGGTTTTCTGAGCCTTAGATTGGCTTGATATCCGGTACTCTGCGCTATCGTTTTTTGAAATCCTTATAGTACTCGACTGTTTCAGCCGCCAGTCTGTTGCAAATGTTTGAAACAAACATACCGGCGACACGTTGACAACTAATGTAGAATTTGTAGGGAGCGTGCTCAGCGATCGTAACTTCATCAGTTCCGTAAGTGGCAACGCCATTTCCGAGTAAAGTTCTCTTTTGTCCCTAATAGGACAGCTGCATGAACAAACTGTTAGTTTTGTTGTCTGTAGCAATAAGTATAATAGCTTCCGTAACTGGTGAGTTGAACAGTGTTATTTATTTTAATGCCTGATGTTTGTGTAAACGGGCAGTGTTTGATTTTACGTTTCCTGTAAATGGTTATGTTTTTGTGACTGTTTGGAAACAGTTGTTCTGTCCATCCTCCGCGAACTTGTTCTCCATGTAAACAATCTCTACATTTCATTCCAATCACTTCCTCAGACGTTGATACATGGATCATCCGGAGTTTCAACGCTTATAGCTGATTGTTCTGTTGCACTGTTTACAGATGGTGATAACCGATCTGGATAGAACACCCCGGATCATTTCCCAAAGTTCCAGCCCGTCTGTCGAATGTGAGCATTCCAATGTGAAGGAGGAGCTGGCCCGGTTTCAACCGACCGCAGCTGATAAGAATCGTGTTTTTTACATCTCTGTATTTTATTTGGCTGTGGCTTTGTTTATCGGTATCCCAATGTGGCTGAAGACCACCGCAACCTACCAGGCTCCATTACCGTTTTGGGAAATCAAGGCATTATGTTCTCGTCCAATTGAAATACGTATCCCTGTAAGTTGTTGTTCAACTATCTGTCTAACCTGTTTGTATTGGCAGGCGAGATAATTGTTTGTTGGTTGAATATATTTTGTAATTCTAGGTGCAACCGTTTAACGTTGTACCTAAATGGAGCAGACTATACTTTACTCAATCTTTTGATTGATGCTCCTCCCGGTTGTTTGCTTACATGCGAGCATTTTTGGTTGTTACATCAAACAACTCGTAAGTGTCTGTGAGTAATGTGAACACGCTAGTGGTCGTCCCCTTAGCCCGCACTTACGGCTGAGAGAAAATCGCGGCCAGTTACGCACATGCAAATTCACGTTATACAGGTATTCACGACTTTATTGACTACCCAACCTTGCTTTACTGAAACTGGTTAGTACTGAACGACGGTCGTGGGTATATTAATGTTCTTTTTATATATTGTGGTTTTTGTTATATAGTTTTTGATTGCGCCTTCTTAACACTACAGTAGAGCTATGTTAGTATTTTTGTGTGCTCATTCAAAGTTTCACGCTGTGCGATTGACTCTCTACTTTTACGACTTCGTCGCACGTCTGCCCAACTCTTCCGACGAGGTCCAGCAAATGGGTCAGATTGCCTTGACAATAACTGGTGCTGACTTTCAACCAGCTTAAAGGGAGCAGACAAGTGTAGACTGTTACTATTTGTAACAACTCACGGTTCATCCGTACGAGACATAGTACCGGATTCTCGAAGCGAATTTCTTGGTCGAGACAGATGAACTTCTTGATTGCAGTCCGGATTACGATCATGTTGGGCGTTCAGCTTCGGGTGTTTGCGTTAATTAACTCCTCTCAATGGTAGTGGAAGCCCTATTACTTAACAGGAACAACTAGTTCGTCCTGACACCTGCGAACCCTCTTTCACAGAGCCGAAGATGGAACGAGGTGCTACGGATTTGGTAACATATAATAGAACGGTTGGATGACCTAAAATGTCAAAAACGGCACCTGTGGCTTTCGCGTCTCTCTCTGTTTATTTTCCGAGAGATAAGGGTTTCCTTTTCCTGCTAGCCATTCAATTGGCTAACCAGCATTGGCCGGCTGGACACAAAGGCCTCACTCACACACCTACTGGTCTTATTCCTTCGGGTTTACACCGGATATGTGGTGTGTGAGTGGAACCGCAAGTGGTGCAGCGCAAGCCACTTGCGGTGATGGTTAAGCGCAGGCGTCCTTTGGCTTCGGTCATTGTGACAGGCTAATCCGTTTCGGATGCCGCCAACCATGTGTGTGTACTAGAAGGGTGTGGCCATCGTTTTAGCTTATGTGGTTCTCGTCGCATCTTAACTTTTTACTAACATGTAGCTTAATAGCAACGAGAAAGAATGTTTGTATTATTTTATTTGTCGTGAACCTCTTATCGTATAAGTGGAAAGCCCATGCTGTCAGAATAACAGTCCAACCACCGAATCTTCACTTCTCACCCGAATTTGTGTTCATATCTTTCGTAACAACCTTTCAGGCATTTGGCTACGTATTTACTTTTAGGTGAATATTGTCAGTCTATCTCAGAAACTTACACTCAATGAACTTGGTACCATCCAGTCAAGTTTAATGAATTCCGAAGATCAAAGTTTGCGATGTGGATCGGGAAAATCGTTTGACCGACTGCGTATCTCATGTGCCGTTGATACTCGTCGGGCCAGTCAGTCGGAGTGGGTGGCCTTCGAACGTCTATCAGATGATGCGACAGATTTCGGCACACTGTTGAACGAACTCGAGTCAATGCTATTCGGGATTACTTCGAGAAAGAATGCAACTACCACATGGTTAGTTGCCCGTTGCAATGCTGGTCAGCGTTTAGTCTTCGTTTGCTGTTTGGAATAGGGGAGTGGGTTCGTGTTGGTTATATACGTATTTTGCTGGGATCATCTGTTAATCTTCAGTCCCTTATTGGTGGTTGTTACGTAGTTGAATACAATACAGTTGGATTAAACTTTCACACATTTTTACCATCTACATGTGCCATGATTCTGGACATATTGCTCGGCATATATCAGTTTGTATTGATAGCTATGTCTTTCAACCTCAGAGCGGATTTCCCTTCTTAACAGTGTATGCGCAGTTATGGCGGGTGTTGTTTGATATACCACTTGCTGGATTAAAGATTTTTGGTTTGCTGATACTCGTAAAATTGTTTACCTCTTTTTATTCTCTCTTCACGTCTCAGCACGTTTTTTCCCCGAGTCAACAGTAACCAGTTCCACGGTATATTTAGTCATTATGTAAGACTGGAAGCAAATGCTGCAGTGACCTTGTTGATAGATTCTCTATTTTTGCAATACTCTCTTGCGCTGGGGTCATTCACTTTTACATACACATGCAGACGGTCATGAGGTGGACCATGTATTACTGCGCCTGGATTACTCAGAGTACCTAACCGTTGTGTGACTACGATACTCTACCCTATGGGATATCATTTCTACTCGACGATATGAACGATCACAAAGTTTATAGCCTGATTGGCTACACCCGTCTTCTTTACTCAGTGGAACTGTTAGTGCCCTCGTAATTCGTGAACACTGTTTTTTGATCGTCTCACGTTTGTATGCAACCGCTTGTAGTGTCGGTGATTAATGTCCCATGTGACATGCTCGACAAGCCTGCGAACGACGGGACTTTGCCACCGCAGACCGTGCACTTTGTTATTTGATCAATTGGCTGTATATCCGAAATTTCCGGCAATACATCGTGACAAACGGCTTCCTTATGCACTTGATTATCTCAGTCGAGGTGACCATATTGGCGAAGGCAAAACGGTCAAACAATCTAGGTCTGTTCACGTTTTTGTCACGCACAGATCTCGTTTCAGTGCCACAGAAAATAACATACGTTGCACCCAGATATTAAACACCCTTTTTTTCTGTCACCGGAATATCTGTTCGAAACTACAGCTAACGAACATTGAGGACGCTTTTATTATTCTCTGTGTTAGTTCAGTACTATTACAAACGGACGAAATGATCTCTCCTGTTTAATGGTCTGTCTGTGAGAAAAAAGCTGAGAATTGGGCCACCTTTGTCCTGAATCTGTATTGTGAAGGCGCACTTGTTGCTGCATGTTAGAACGAGTCTGATAAACTACGAAAATCATTGCTTTTCCTCGTTCATAGTTCCTCGGGGGCTGAAGATTTTTGTACAGAGTCCGCATCGACTTACAAGGCAGTCCTATTACCTAACACCATCTACGATCGGTTCAAACTGGGTCCGGACTCCGAGGCAACCATCCAACGTTCAGCGACACATAACTTGTTCTATTTAATCGAACCCCGTTCAGATGGTCAAACAAATGCTACCCGCACATTAACTTCTCAGATCGCGAAGCTGATGAATTCTGTGTTCCTGCCTATCACAGACCTAGAGGTCAGTTTCTTCAGATTCAAATTTTCCTGTTTGTTCTTCATCTGTTATGTTATTCATTGTCTAAATACCAGCTGGAGTGCACGGATTGCCTGCGGTGTTTTGAACATTGCGTTTAATGCATAGGCGGGAAATATTTATATCTCACAGACAATGACTGGTCGGGGATTCTGCCGACCTCCGTATTTTCTTGTGTAGGGTCGTCAGCTGTTTCTTGTGAAATGTACCGTCGCACTTCCATCTTTATTTTTCCATGTGGTTCCGCTTTGTGGTTGATAGCACAGTTTTACGTTTAGTTCGTTTACTAAACTGTCTTTTTTTTCCACGTTCTCACATTCAGCAGTTCTTTCATTCACCATACCCATATGTCATCCAAAGATGTTTACAACTGCCTGCATGTCTCTCTCTTAGTATCTCACTACGCCTGCAGAACCCACGCCAACAGAACCTCGCCAACGCAGTTCTGCTCGACCAAGAACGTCATCTCAGCTTCTGCATCTGCTATCGCGACAACTGCCGGCCTCATCCGCCTACGATATCACAGTAACCTTGTTGACGCATTCGGGGGAAGCGACGCGATTGTCATCGCAGTCCGTAGACGACTGGAGCTACCGCATTCTTTCGGACCCCACAGCCTGGCTGCAAACGCATGTAGAACGCGTGTTCAGATCATGGATGCCCTACGTACGGTTTCAGTTCTACTCGCAACGTCTCTATGCAGTGGATATAGAACAGCTAGGATCCAGGTACTGTTTGCTTGCAGCTTTTCTTGTGGAGTATGACAGTTCACGCTTCGCGGTGCTTCGTTCATTTTAACGGATTGGGTGAACTAACTAATTATGTTAGTCAATTCACGTACGATTTTTGGCCACTAACGAATGAAGATCAGAAAACGAATGGTTTGTTCCATGTAGAAAGCTCCTGTCTTGTGTGAAGCAGTTAATACACATAGGACACATCTCGTTTAATTAACTGAATATCATCACTGTAGACGGCAACACATCAGTGGTTCACACTGATGCTTAACTGCCACGAAACCGTGAAGAAAAAAACTCTGTATAAAAAGCGGGGAAAAAGGGCGGGTAGGGGAGGGACTTAACTACTAGAAATAACTTAACATTTCAACATCAAGGTGCCTACACCTTGCAAACAAACAACCGAGCTGTAAGTGAAAGTAAGGCGTCATCAGCAAGACAGCTTCCTTACGGCTTTCACTGCCCCGCATCATTAAGTGCACTCACTTCACAGACAACTCGGCCAAACAACGACAACATTCACGCCACTGAGCTCGATTAGCCGCCATCTCACCTAACGTCTCAAGCCACCGACTCTGTGAGTCGCGAGGGCCCCAGCCCGGGAGACGAACCCGACCTACAGTGACCAACCCCTTCGTAAACGATTTCATTTGTCTACGCCAGGTCATCATCTGTCCACCTCGCACCTTGCGCCAGTCGGCCGCAGCGTCGGCAAACAGTGTTCGGTGTGGCAAACGACTAGCTGGCATCCTTAGTACATGACCTAACCATCTCAGTCTGTGCAACTAGCCTAGCTACTGAACAAGTGAACTCGTTTGACAATCAGTGCCAAACACCCGCTTCCTAACCTCCTCGTTGCTTACTCGCTGGTGCCACCCGATACGAGCGATTGAACGCAGACATCGGTGGTCAAATACCTGAAGACGGTTCACGTCCTCTACCCTGAGCGGCCACGTTTCGCTGCCGTAAAGTAACACAGCTCTCACTGATGTCTGATAAAAACCCGACTTTTACGTTTCAGAGAAATACCTTTCTATTGCCCTAGCCTTAGAGATGCGCGCTTCTATTTCATTCCCTACACCTCCGACGCCACCGCTGATGCAGCTTCCCAGGTATACAAACCGGTCAACAATCTCCATGACTTCATTATCTAACATTAAATCTACGTGATCACAACAATCTTGCAGAAGCACTTTGCATTTTGAGGCTGCAAAGCGCATTCCGAAGTACTTAGCAGAACGCGAAATAGCGTCCAGTGTTGTTTGTGCCGCTTGAAAGTTGTCAAACAGCAATACCTTATCGTCAGCATAATCAAGATCAGTCAGTCTTTCACCAGGTAGGAGGTCCACGCCGGCATCATTTGAGTGCCGCAGACAGTCCTCCATTATTTCGTCTATGACGAAGTTGAACAAAAATGGTGAAAGGGGACAGCCTTGACGTACGCCGCTCCTGGTGCTGAAACTGTCAGATACTTCGCCGTAAACCCTAACCTGAGCTGAAGTATGGGAATAAAGCGCCGACAGTATGTTCACATACTTAGTCGGTACACCCCTACGTTTAAGCGACTCTAAAAGTGTAGATCGGTCCACCGAATCAAACGCACCTTTATAGTCGAGGAATACGGCGGTACACATGACGCTGCTCCAGAATTTGACGAAGGGTAAAAATGTGATCTATACAACCCCGCCCAGGGCGAAACCCTGCCTGTTCTTCCCTAATGTTTACTTCCCGAACTGCAGTGAGTCGACGAAGTATAATTGATGCTAGAACCCTTGAAATGACTGGGGTCAAACTAATCCCTCTATGGTTTTCGCAAGAGCCCCGGGCTCCTTTCTTAAATATGGGAACTATTATCGAGTGACCCCAGCACGGAGGGATGGTCTCCGTCGTCCAACATCATCATCATCATCATCATCATCATAGACAGCAATACATCGGTGGTTCACACTGATGCTTGACTGCCACACAACCACGAAGAACAAAAAAAAGAAAAAAAGACTTATATAGGAAGAAAGAAGAAAATAGAGGAGTGGAGGGGAAGTGGACCTAACTACT
>LOND01029148.1:12282-23220 GCA_014220965.1 Paragonimus kellicotti
AACTGAATCAAGAGCACTCTAATGTCCAAACTGACAACAATTGTCGGTTCCCCAAATGAATGATGGAATTCACGCGTTTGATGGAGCGTGACGACGTGAGTAATGCAGCCATGGCCAGGAGCATACGTTGTTCGCGTATTGCACTCGTTACAAAATACAACGGCTGCATGCAACTTCAGTGCAATATGAATCAGGCTAATCTCTCGGTGATTTGCACACGAAGCGTTTGAACTCTATTTAAAGTTGAATGTGATAATTATTAAACATCAGTCGGCTGGAACAACTTCACTGGCCCAGTGATGTCAGCTCTAGATAGAGGCTTTATCTTTTGGGTTATAACAAGCCACTGAAATTCCCCAATGAAACTATCTGTATTTGTGAGTCATATTCATGTGAAGATTATTCATTAAATGCAACATTTCCTTTAGATTCGCTCGTAAGCGTTCGATCAGGAAATACTTTACAAGATATTTAGAAAGTTCCAACTACTTTTACTGGAATGAGACACATCAGTCAAAAGTAACTGTTCCAATTTCAGTGGGCTAGTTCAATCAGATTAGATCGATAAGCCCACAATGCTGATTGCGAAATCCCAGAAAATGTCTTAGAAATAATAGTTATCTGGAGTGAAACGAACGTGCGTTTTCCATACTTCATCATCACGTCAGCTATAAAGGATATTGAAATGAAACTAAGACATCTAAATGGTCAACACTTAAAGTCATAACAATCCCGCATTTATCAGTATACAAGTGTCATAATACTGTTCTGGATACAGCATGTGATTGTGTCCCATGCTTGAGGTAAGTTGTCTGCATGTGCGTAAACGAGTAAGGACTAAGAACCATTCGAGGGCCACAAACGTTTCAAGGCGTAGGACTGGCTGTTTCTGTGTACAAAGCACTGCATTGCGTAATCCGACAAGTCGATTTGGTCGTTGCCCAAATCTGCAGTTTGGCAGACTTCGATTGACTGCTTGGAATCTTTTATTAGAAGCTGCATCAGCGGGCGGCGGTGTAGGGAATGAAATAGAAGCGCGTATTTCCAAGGCTAGGGCGGTGTTCGCTAATCTAAGACACCTATGGCGACAGAGAGGTATTTCTCTGAAGCTTAAGGGTCGCGTATATCAGACAACAGTGAGGGCTGTATTACTTTACGGCAGCGAAACTGGCCGCTCAGGGTAGAGGACGTGAACCGTCTTCAGGTATTTGACCACCGATGTCTGCGTTCAATCGCTCGTATCGGGTGGCACCAGCGAGTGAGCAACGAGGAGGTTAGGAAGCGGGTGTTTGGCACTGATTGTCAAACGAGTTCTTTCGTTCAATCCTTACATTTGCACAGACTTAGATGGTTAGGTCATGTACTAAGGATGCCAGCTAGTCGTTTGCCACACCGAGCACTCTTTGCCGACGCTGCGGCCGACTGGCGCAAGGCGAGGTGGACAGATGATGACCTGGCGTAGACAAATGAAATCGTTCACGAAGGGGTTGGTCACTGTAGATCGGGTTCGTCTCCCGGGCTGGGGCCCTCGCGACTCACAGAGTCGGTGGCTTGAGACGTTAGGTGAGATGGCGGCTAACCGAGCTCAGTGGCGTGAATGCTGTCGTTGTTTGGCCGAGTTGTCTGTGAAGTGCGTGAATATAGATGGAACCATTTTCAGTAGTTAGGTCCCTTCCCGTTCCCTTCTTTTTTTCTTCTCTCTTCCTATATAGGTTTGTTTTTTCTTCTTCATGGTTGTGTGGCAGTTAAGCATCAGTGTGAACCACTGATGTATTGCTGTCTGTGATGATGATGATGATGACCCGTTTGTCATCTACTCTAAACTTGTATGATCACGTGGCAATGGAAAGAGCCACACGAGGATTAGCTAAGTCACGGCACAAAAGTAGTATTATTGTTAACGCTAATATGTATGTTATGTAGTTGGCATAAAAGTGCAAAACAGTGTTTTACACCGCGACCTTCAGACCCCAAAAGAACATTGATAACCGATCTGACCAGTGAAACGAGTGGCGATTTTCAGTATGCGCTGACGCTTTTGGCACAGGCCCAGCGAGATGATATTCCCGCAATCCAATTGAAAGCAGTCCCACAAAACGGAGTGCAATCTGTGGTGAACAAGGAACTAGCAGACTCGGACGCGAAGGAATTGTTGGCTGCCGGCGCCTCGTAAGTAACTGGCTATGATCCGTATATATACATATTATTTCACATTACCAATGCACATTGACCACTTTCCTGGCAGTTGAACTGATGTAAACGTTTCAGTGCGTCCAGTTTGAAGTAAACATTTTAGTGTGAATAGTTGTCTCTCTGTCTGGCCTAATTAAGTGAAGAAAGCCGAAGTGAAATTCCAAACAGCAACCTATATGTTATCAATTTAAGCCCTTATCAATTAGTCCCATGGCATCTCTTGTGGTGGGGCAATTTGGCATTAGTGAGTGACTTATCAATGCCAATGTGGTATGGATGGATACAGTCAACTTTTTGTGGCTAATTTACACGAACGGTTATCAGAAAGGCACGAAAGTACAACAATGCCACGACTGGCACTCGCACTCTCAGAACTGTTGGCGCATAATCAGAATGCCCCTGAGTTCGTAGTAGTTCAGTGTTGCCGAAGCCAGACTACCGCATACGATTCACGACACAAGCATGGTTGTCACGACCGATTTGGGCAACTTAACAACATCCGGTTTCCTGTGTGCAGCTGAACACAGCAGATGACAGCAAACACCTTGTGACATAAAATGTGAAAACTTAACCTGAACGGAAGTTTCCGACAGTTCATACCATATAAGCGTAAACTAGGACGAAACTGGCTACAGAGTAATGCTTTGATAACACAACATTAATGTGCCCATTACACATTGGCTTGCGCTCAACCCCCGCTTCACAGGAAGATATATACTAGTGAATGGTATGGAATTTTTTAATTATAAGACGATCTGTTCATGAAAAGTCCGGGGTTCGGATGGACTCCAGTCAGTGACAGAAATTACATGCTCCTACGTCGCATATGACCTACCAGCTGACCTGCGAAGCCACACTGAGAGTCTGCGAATTTTACACGGAGACCCCAGCCTCTTAACTGTGTGTTGTGTGTCTCTTCAATCACCTAGAGGATGGACTGTCATGATAGGCTAATCTCGAGCAACCAACAATGACATCCATTAACGTAGCTGTTGACCAGTCTAATTGTATTGCTAATGACTAATATGACGGAGTTGTTGATTATGAAGCGATCCATTCGCGACAGATATACACCGGTGTTTAGTTCCAAAGGGAGCGAGTCCATAACAGTCTAGTGACGTGTTTCGAGGGGAAATGTTCATGAAGACGCTATCTAACTTTGAAACAATGAACCCTTCGTGTTGTGTCCCCTGAATCTGCCGACAGCTATCAATGAAGCTCGCGTATCGTAACGAGTAGACCATGTAACTGTCGTATTATGAATGGAGGACAAACGTACCATAGAAACTGTAGACAACAGCAAGTGGACACGCTGTATGTGGAGACGGTAAACAGCATATTGTTAACACACGTGTAAACAGGTTAAAGCTCATTTGTTCAGTCAGGAATATCACATGACAAATCTAATCAGACAGTCAAATGTAAGGTCACGGCCGCATAGTTATGCTATGAATCATGCAACCGGTCCCGCCGCACAGAACGTACACACTATCTGCATGCATACACTTAACAGGATAAACTACTCCGGTTTAAGCAAAAAACGGAAGAATTTACGGAATGCAATAAACGTCCGATTGTGATACAGCGTTACTGAAGGAACTGTTTACATGGGAACACTTTGATCCATATATGGCTACGGAATCCAATCTAGACAAGCTTTCTGCCGTTCATTTCTAGAGCGGGTAAATCCAATGGAGCTAGCTGCTTCAACGTGACTGAGTTCACGAGGTTATCGATCGGAGTCAAGAACGTATAATTTTTGTTGCTGCAGACGACGGAAAACCCGGGTATTATTTACAAACATTTATGACCAGACATTATGACTATTATTAGGTCGTTGGCATGACAATCAACGAACTTCAAGAAAACGACAACCAGAAGGTTGAATCCTGGTCCAAACGAGGCTAGTTGTCACTAACGTGTTCCATCAAGAGTTGTATTTAAATCAAATACTCACCTTTTAGGCGCGCTAGCCAAAAGTGTCGAATGGATGCAAAAAGGAGTGTTATTTTGGCGTTACATTTTTTGTGATTCTTTGCAATATCTACTAACTAACCAACTTGAGAAGGAACACATAAGAACTCTGGCGACTCACCGGAATGCGAAGGTTGTGGATGCATTCCAACGAGTCTTAATTTTGACAGTTGAACCCCGCAAGAAACTAGCTCGTTCTCATGTCCCATTTCAGCAAGGTGGGCACCAATGAGAAGCGAATTTCACGCATTGTGTGCGGGCGGACCCCGTTCCAACTGGCAGCCGATGCAGAGACCTATGCTCGAGTAAGTTCGATCAGAAATATCTTTCTGGTCACCCTTCATACTGAAGTTTCACATGCAATACAAGAATATCGTTGTATTAGTTCGGTATAGAGTGCGACATACGATTACAGTCTTCTTTCCTACTGAGCGCCCGCGGGAAATCTCGAACGTACGCCCATATGACGATGCTCTGTACAGGCAGCAGCGCGCACTCAAAAGTCATAAGCAATTCAACCAAAAGAAACAGGAGAATTTTGCGAACCTTGATTACTGATGAGTAGTTGAGGAGTCGGTTAATTTCAAGTTGAACATTGATTGCTTTCAGCCGTAACCTGTTACAATTACTGCGCTCGCAGAAGAGAAAAAACAAGAGGCGGTATGATCCCATGTGTACAATTCAAATAAAAGCCTTGAGTTCAGGTAGCATTCATTGTTAATTTCTTCCATATTTAGAGAAAAACTGGATTCCTATCACTTAGTTCAACTATTCCCTCTCGAAATCTTGTGCTTCTCAGAGAATTATCAGTCAGTTTTGACGTCTTGGTATGTCCGTTTTTCGTCCATAAATGCGACATCGTCATGTTGAAACATCTGCATTCGCAACTGACCGTTCAGTCAGTTCACAGGATTTTAAGTAATTTCCAGAAATTATGACAAAGATGCACAGAACGGGAATCGGTTTAAGGAATTAGACGATTCAAATATGAATGGAGTATAGTCGACAGTAAAGGCGGTGACAGCGAACAAGAAGATTAGGTCGTTGTATTGTGTGGCTTGTTCCCTGCAGGAGGATCCACTGCACGGGACTGAAATACTTGCTTCTCATTGTAGTTAGGAGTATGCACCCTAATTATCATATGGAGATCATGTTGCTCCTGCGAAAAAGTTGCTTGCTTATCCAATTTATCAAAGTTCCATTCATGATGGTTTCGTTCGACTAGTCTAAGTTACTCACTTATCCCCAATCAGGCACTGTTCAGAACTGGTAAAACTGGAATTCTAGACTAATCGGCAATTGGTAAACCATTTCGAATTGATGCTATTGTTTGACCTATAACAATGTAATGCATTTTGTATGCAATTTTCTTGTTTCCATTAATCTAAAATCAGCTCTTTGGCAAATCTTTGCTCGATGATATGAACTCTGAACTAAGCGGCGACTACCGCACGTTGGTCATTGCTCTTAGTAAGTTTATTAGAAGAAATTAATACTTTATTCTACAATTCTGATATTTATACCCACCAAATGAATGTGTTTTAAAAGAGATCGAGTTTCGAAACATCAAGGATTTGAATTAGTGACATAAAAGGAATGTCGATACTTGACGTGTGCTCACTCAGCTGAGCAAAAAATCTCACTGGAAAGTTGGAGTCAACATTTGGACCCGATTAGCCAGCCATCCTACAGTACCCTATGGGACCCACACACACTTACCTGAGGAGTTCACTGTCTTGGTAGAATTACTCCAACAAGTTACTCTGAATCCCACCACCGTTACTACAGAACATCGTTATGTAAGATCTTCAACCCACGTAGAGACATGCAGTTCTCACTGTCAGTTTGATTCCAGAAGAAATTAACCAAACCTGCCATATGGCTTGCCAGAAGTATGCTTTATTTCCGTCCATCGCGAATTCTACTGAGACAAGTGCTATGAACAGAACACAATTTTCAGGTCAATTTCTACCACTCTGCCACTTACTACATTACACTGTAAATTACGGTAACTTATACTTGCAGCAATTTACCTCTGTGTTGTTCTGACTGTTTAGACACAGTGAACTAGGAATCTGAGACTGATTGGATGAATGTACACTTATTAACAAACCATACATACAAGGTTCTCTCCATTGCTTCATTGCAGTCCGCTACGCCACGGACAGGCCCAGCTTGATTGCCGAATGGCTGAATGATGCTATGCAAGGAATCGGAACCCGGGACTATACACTGATGCGTCTTCTCATCACTCGTTCCGAGGTAAGTGACGTACACTTGTAATTTGCTGTCAGTATTCCTCATCAACGAGTTCAACTAACACAGGCCGATGAAAACAAAGTAACAAACAGGTTTGTTTTCGGTGTTTTAACACCAGGCTAGTTATAGCAGAAACACACAACTGAACTGGTTGCTAGTGTGAGGTTGAACAGATTATTTGTTGTTGTAACCCTCCTTCTGATATTAATTAACACGGAAATCTCGATCCCGAAAAATTATCGCAACTGTCCCGTGATCTGCTCCCAAGACAAGCCAAAAGACGCGTGCAAATAGCAAGCTTTGTTCCGTCCCAAGAACGTGTCACATGGCGAATAAGATCAAAGTATTTATAGGGTTGTAGTGACCAGAAAGCACTGCCGAAACATCAAAGAGAACCGTTACCGAAAAAAAATAGTTAGGGTCACTAATGCGCATAGCGGAATAAGAGTCGGACGGGTAAAAAACCAAAGTCACCTCTCGACCACCCTGAACAGTTCCGCTAAGTAGGGTTGAGCCCATCGTTTTTTTTTCTTTCTCGAGGACGGAGGCGGTTTTGGACGAAAAACAATGAGCGCCCTAACGGTTGTCTAAGAGCGGCAGTTGAAAAAGACGACTCATAACAGAGAATATGGGACTTAAGATATATAATTACACTGTTGCGTAAAACTAATACTGCCTCATTGTGATGTATATAAGGTTACGTAGAGTATGGTTGAATTCTGTTCACCTTGACTGCTGACGGATAGCCAAAGCAAGCTCGTTGGCTTCATAAATTGATATTGTGCACACAGTAAGAAATTAGGTAAATTGAAATAGCTTCAGCCACAGCCGATGTTCGAGGTTTTACCGATTTTGAATGGATGTGCTGATAACTATGTTAAAAGTTGAACATCATTGACACTTGGAGTTTGCGTGCTCGTTGGTGCGGCTTGGTTGGGATCGAACGAAACGCGTTTCAAGGTGTCCAGTTTACTGTCGTTTTATTTTCGCCTGTTCTGTTTTTGTTTCTTTTCTTGGGCGTTCGCGCATGTATCGTGTGGAATTGTGCAACCACATCAGTGACGAATTCTGAAACATTTCTTCAAACATGTGCATTTACTGATCTGTGGGACTTAGCTTGAACGGTGGTTGGAAAGCTTGCCGTGCAGTTTGTCTTTCACATATGTGCCAGGTCGAGTGAAACTTCAAAACTCCTAACCTGTTCAATCGTGACAGTAAGTTCCAGTGTGAACAGTGTGAAGTAGTTCTGTCTGCAAAGCAACCTGTCTACTCCACAATCCGATTTCATAGAATGACCCCGTAAGCGTTTATCCCCGTTTGGTGGGAGGAGATGCGCCACCGTTTGACCCAGGACGTGAGTATTTTGTAGATATGTTTGCAGTTCATTGGAAGTTGACTTAACTCTATTAGTTTGTATGAGCAGCAGATTTTTCCCGGGCCCCATGATTCGTCTAGTGGCCTATTTATGAACTCGTCCAGTAGGTGCCAAACCTTCTTAAGATAAGGTGTGGGCAGATTATGAAGAATATAGTGGGGAAAACTTCAGGGCGCGATGTTCCGTAAATTATCACGAAGGTTCAAGGTTGTGTGCCATTTTGATGACCAATGTGCATGACTTTGAACAACAAGTTATTATCTATGTACCACTGGTTTAGACAGTTCAAATCGTTCTGTAAGGTTACCATATATTCCGAAAAATCTGGATCTCGCAAGAGTTCTGTATCATCGGTACAGAACAACACCGATGATTTGATTATATTTTGACTATGATTTGACTTCCATAACGAACTGAATGGACAACAGAAGTCCTAAGATGGATACGCCGCTTTCGGCAGAGAACCATTCTGACAACTGTCCATTCACCGTGACGTTGAACCTTACGTCCAGCCAGATAATCCTCAAGCCACATGAGCAACAGAAGCAAGTTTAGTTTATTCTAGTTGATACCTTTTCTAGGATAAATGTTTCAATGTAGTCGCACGTGTGGTTCTATTTTTTAGCGTCTCCGCCTTCCACTAGATCGGGGACACTTTACTAAAACACGGTTGTTAACTGCATCGGTGATTTTCTCGATGATGAGCTGCCAGGAAGTTAAGTTTAGTCATTGAGCCAGGCCATTCGGTCTTGCTCAGCTGTCTCTATTCCTACGAAACTCGTCTCATGATAGGTCTATAGACCCATACTTTTGGGAACATGCTATCTAGTTCCGTATAAATAGCAGAATCCAATTATCCTGTGATCATTATGACCAAGTAAAGCTGTGAGTTTTAGATTGTCCATCATACCAGCCTCGTTGGTAAAAATGCAGTCAACACAAGACGACGCCTGACCTACTGGCCACCTGGTACGATCTTGGATAGGTTGAAATAATCCAGTTTCTTTAGAGAAAAAGGAAGATGTTGTAGCATTAAATAAATGGCTCCGGGTGATGGCAATACCGGACTGTGAAAGTTTGAGTGTAACATAAAGACGGTATTGTACGCAGAAAGTTGTTGGCGACATCTGTATGCACAGCTAAACGGTAAATTGCACCAATCAAACAAGTGGAGTCTTGAGTGTCGTTGACTACTTGCCAGACTGATTCCTAAAGATCTAGTGGTACCCTGCCATGAATACTTGAGGTCTTCAGATGTGAGTCCAAATTGGGAGCTACACCACCTCATTTACAGATCTTTCTATCACTGCGAAACATTGTCACACCGGAAGGGACCATTCGCCGTCCCGCACCTCCTCATCAAACGAGGTCTCCGCCATGTCTACTACGAGTAAGTTTTGGCAGAAACAGAGGTCCCGAGGCTCGTCTAGTTTGTTAAATTGTGAAACTATATCAGGAGCAGTTTGACCGTCTACAGTAAGTGTAACAGATGAGCATAAGTGAGGAGATGTAACAAATGGAAAAGAGCTGAGTCGGCTTGTTGTAGTTTGCCCCGAGGCTACCATCCCCTACTGAAATGGCGGCATGCCGGCTTTTTTTTTGAATTCATAGACTAGATTCAGGATTTGCGTGAACGTTACTTGCGGCAGTCTCAGGGGTGATTGCATCAGGTTTTGTGATGGCACACAATTGTCTTCACTCGAATCTGACGCTTCTTGGTCTATCACAACTATACATAATCCCAGTAGGCAACCGTAAGCGGACTACAAGGAGAGCCGCATGCGCCTGTTCCGTCATTTCTTCTGTTGGGAAAGTTACTTCCAGTAGTTGACGCGCACACTGAAGCTCAGTAGGCCGGATATGGTAGACGATTTACGCCAGTGACTGTTAAATCAGAGAGGCCAATGAGTAACGCTACGAATCTTCACTAGCCTAAATCATGCATTACTTGAATAACAACACCAGAGCTGTCGAAAGCAGATACATTGTGCATAATAATCCTCCTATGTCTGCGTTCGTCGACTTTTTGAGACACAACACGGCTTTTCAGGGGATGTAAGAAGCGGTTCGTTATTGAGCTGTAATTGCATTACTGAACAAGATTGGACGCGGAAAATTCAAGCGTCACCCGGATAAACGTTTAAACTACTCTAACATTACGGGCAAATGCGGGAGTGACATTTAGTCCCAAGTTGTTTAAACATTTGAGATCAACGAAAATGGACGCAGGATCAATTTAACATCATGCTCAGTCTCGTTTAAGGACGAACGATCATAAGTAGATTAACTCATTGTTTCTCGTGAATGGTCGGCACTTTGCCAAAGTAATCAGGCTAACTGATATGAGAGAGAACAAATAAATATGTCGTTTCATCGAGTACCTACAAATTGATTTCCGGGCTTTTGATAAACGGAAGTGCATGCGACAGAAAATAGTGATAGGCAAGAATATCGAATGGTTAAGCAATTATATTTGAAATTGTTCAAACAGTATTCAGAAGGCCTACACGCTGAATCTGATTTAGACGTACTTTTCTCAAAGTTAACAATCTTGTAAGCTTCAACAAACCCATACGGTGGCCCGTGATATCTACCTTTCAAAAGTAAATTAGGCTCATTCCACAGGCTGAAAAAAAACTGCATTGCATAGTAATCAACACACTGTGAAGGATATACTGCTGGTCTGTTGCAGTTTGGTCTGTGAATGTAAGCTACTCGTAAAAACACAAGTATTTTACCATAGACAGAAAATTGCCAATCACGCCTTTCAAAAAGAGTGTTTACAATGTGCACTCCATCTACGATGGTGTAGCGTCTGTTCTATTTTTCGCTCTGGTATTTACACTGTCGAAAATTCACCAGCAGTTGTAGGAGGCATATTGTTTTGGGTCATATTTCGGAAAAGATCTCTATTAATTTTGTTCAATACGATCTGTATTTAAGTTTAAGTCACTCTCCTCTTGACTGCAATAACGTAACCTATCAAGAAGTCCTCGTTGTCCAAAGCGTTGACGAGCACATAACAACTGAAATTGGTGTACGTGCTCTTTCAGACCCGGTATCGTCAGTAGCAAAGTGCTTGGGTAATCGATGGACCAGTAATCAATCAAGTGACATAGTTGATTGCTGATCTAACC
>LOND01029149.1:14926-26794 GCA_014220965.1 Paragonimus kellicotti
TTTATCGGATAATCCATATATGAACGCCAGCCATATTTCCGATTATCTTGGCTTTAGACAACGATCACCACTTGCAGGTAAGGACGAGTTAAATGAATTGCGTGATGAATTAAGGCGGGAAATAAATAATTAGTGAATAATGTCATTTCCAAAAGCTGAACTACTAATTAATTACTCTCTGGTCGTTTACAACGCTGACAAGGGTAACTTGAAGAACCCAATCCTGAATCCCTGATTCAGATGCCTGATTTGCGGAACTGTGACTGATGGCTTCGTAGGCCGGCTGGTAAAACAATTGCCGCTTCTCTACCTGTCGTTTCCGTCTTCGGTTCCAATCCATCCGAATTTCAGAGTTTTTGCCATTGCATCTCCCAACTTATCAAATCTACTGCAATACTTATCAGAGGAAGTATTCTGGAAGCACCCCACCCAAAGCCAATAGCTCTAAGTGTGACTTACTTTATAGTGGGGGGCTAGCCTAACCCTGACTTTGTTTACGTTTGCCTGCATAGATATGTTCAAAGCAGCATCAGACATTTCACAGTATCAAAGTTTTTCTGTTGTGCAGGTTAATGCACTTATCACTGTCAGTCGTCGGGCGATCGATGCACTGTTCGCTTGGCTGTATCTTTCAAGATCCCCTACTCTCTTGTTTGGAAGATCGTCTTGCCACAACTATTTTAACAGTTCTGTATGGTGATAGGACCGGTTCCTATTCTCGAAGCACTTCAACGCAGTCGGTAGTGCGGCATACAACCTTAGCAGTATAACTGCTTCCAGTCTGGTTGCCTTCCTTTTGCCTGTATGACTTAGCTGTACTTGGTGGGACCTAAATTCTGGCCATTCTAACTCTGCGGATCAACGCAGCACACAGGCTTAATGACCTCGTCACGATACTGGAGTAGGTCGAGGCTCACCAGCAGTCCGAATGATGTCTTTCGCCTGTCCGTCTCAGGCGACTGAGTGTGAGGTTGTGTGTGGAGTTGTCCAGCCACCGGAGTCTCTCAGATGGGCTTGCCAGGTTTTTCTGTAGAATAACAGAGTACCCTCTTGTGCTACCAAAATTGTGTCGATTTGAGCACCGGATCAATTTAAGGACTCCATTCTGTCAAATGTACTTCGCAGGCGCTTATAACGCTTATTCATGGGTGGGGCGCTACTGACCGTGAAACTAACAGTCGGAGGACTAGAGTCAGAGCTTCTTCCGTGTTGGCTGTCAACTAGATTTAAAAGTAAATGGCTTTTATTGATGTAAACGTCATTCGTCTAACAACTTTCTGGTTATATGTTTCTTGGCCTGTGAGAACGGGTTCAAGAAGTGACCAGATAAGTTGTGAGGTTTGTCTGTCTCATGTGCCGGTCGAGCAGGGTTTAAAATTGTCAACTGATTTGGCCATGTCCACGATATTAGACAATCCATGCCGTTATGGGCAGGTCCTTACAAAAAAGAAATTTCCAATTGAACACCATCCACATTCGATCACAGTCCTCGCATTCAAACAAAACTTTCGGCCGGCCCACTTCGTAAGGAAGCACTAGACTGGAGTTTCGCTCCTATTAGAGCACATCAATAGCGCCTTGTTCGAGCGGGAATGTACGGTACAGTGTGTTCGGTAGCCAATCCACTCACCCTCTACTTTTAGAGAATGACCTTTTGGACGTTCAACTTTGTTTAGTGCTAGCGAGTCTGGTAGTTAGGTCTCCTTTCAATGGTTGTGCTACTTGTAAAAGTGGACTAACCCCGCTTGCTTCTGACGTAGTAAAAGATTGTATGATAAAAACGTCCCAAATGGTTAGCATCTTACTTGGTTCCTCCACGTTGCTGCGTTCTCTTTCCCTCGCATAGACTTATTCCACCGTGCTATCATCATGTCCGGTTCCGATCTGTCGCCTTGGGCCATGTCGGATCCGAACGCAATCAATACCGGACATTATGCGATAGAGTTGGGTCGTAGACTAGGTTGTCCGGCGACACGTGGACTCGCCCTGTCCTTGTCTCAGATGTCCGCACTCGGAGAATCCTGGAAACCGGTGCCGATTCGTCCCGGAGAATTTGGCTACTCTTCGGTCAACCTTCGCCAGAGTGTACCGTATTACACACAAGTCGATACCGATGCATTGGTAGATTGTCTGCGTCACTCTTACACTGCCCAGGAGATCGTGGATGTTTCCAAGTGAGCCTCAGTTTGCCTTTTGAATTATGGGAACAATTTGTTTGAACACTTGGTATGCTGAAGTACTGCTGCATTACTTTAATGTGATCAAGTATAGAAGAAGTTGGACACAGATACCTCATGTCTAATCAGCTGGGCGGTACAGCACTCATTCTGTCAGAAAAAAATGTCTTCTGACAAAATCAGTTAGTCTTTTCAGCCTATTTTCACTGTAGGCTTCCCCAGGAAAATCGTTAAGAAAACGTGGTATGGCGAGCAAGTTCGTTTTCCTTGATTCATTCTCTGGTTAGTTGTGTCACATTTATATTGCAAACTATCAGTACGATCGTTGTTTTGATTACGGAAAGGATGGGTTTATGAAGTCCTACAAGTCACTGTCGCGTAATCTTCGATCTTCTGCTTTTACTTAACAGCTCACACATACTCACTTGGTTGACGATAGCGCCTTAGCATTTTACACGTGTACACTTGTGAAAGCAGTCCAAGTTTGATAATAGTCTCAGTTCTTATAGCTGAGATAAAATTCTTAGGTCAAACTCTGTGGAGTTGCAGATGTTTCTTAGTGGGAAAATGACTTTTCTGTCGTACTAGATTTTTTACGGTACACTGCTGTGTGTAAAAGTTGTTTTCCTTTTTGTGTATATAAAACAGTTTCCGGTGTTTCTAAAGTTATTTTACAGATAATGGAATAATGTGTTTTCATTTGCTCTAACAGAAACTTGATCACAATCATTCGGGGGTTATGATTCACTTGGGTTTCCACCTACACAGTTGTGTTGAATTTATTCTGTACAATATAACGGTCACATCGGGTCCAGTATAAACTTTTAAGGTATTAGTTGCGAATAAAAACCAAACAAGTTGGTCGTTGGTCGGTAGCATCACATCTCCACTTGTCGGCAAATCATTTGATCTTTTGTTGTGATCTGCTTTGTCCACGTTGATCTTACTACCCGAACGTTCCGGTCTTTTTGTGAGCAGTCTGTTCTTTCAAAAATTATTGACATCACTTGTTTCTACATTCTCGCTCAGTTAGTCTGCAGTATTACTTTTCGTGACCGTCTCATTTTCACTAAAAACTGTCTATTTTTCGAAATATTCTCGGAAAATACAAAGTGAACACCACTCGCATTCTCATTTACTTCTTAGTCTACTCCTTTCGAAAAAGGTACACCAAACTCCAGTTTCTCTCCTGTTATAGTCCGTCGGTAGTGCATATCCTTGAGACCATCAGGATTTGAACTACGACCACGCTTTCGTGGGTAAACCGCGTTGACCATCGCGCTACTGCCCTCTTATTGAGTATGGCCAAATTTTCGAATGCAAACGTTCACGCACATCCGCTTGTGAGAACTGCTCAGATTGTCTGATCATTTCGGGAGAAGACATGGTAGCTGTCTCGTTAACCCCACAAATAGCTCCACGATTAAGACCTCTCTTTTAAATTAATCTATCATTTTTGAATTCTGATTTTTCATTCCCACTATTACGAAAAAAAATTTCATTCCTATTCTCAGCTTATTGCTGATTGGTGAACCGACCCTTTACTGAACCAATTTCTACGGTTCGAGTTAAGGTCATAATTTATCTTTGAACACAGAGACCCGGCACCAGTATTTTGTTTCATGTCTGGGTTACACTACATAGCTCTCCCAGGGGTCACGTTTACTTTGCTGTTTTGGTTAGGCTCGGGTCATTACGGTTCACGTACATTCGTGTGCGTATTTTGCGATGGTATTTCTAGTTCGACTTTTGTTGATCACACGATCACAATAACTGACCAAATATTCTCTTGCCTGGCATGAGCGCGCTGCACTCGGTAAGTATTATCATCTGTGACGTGGAAAAATGCATTGACTGTCATTGTACAATAGTATTCGTGCTTTTTACTTCGGTTGTATTTCCTGTAGATTGTATTTCTGTCACGCTCTCGTAGGTAGATTCTGAACTGCACGGAGTAAAATCTGGCGTGTACGTACGAGCATGAGGATAACCACTGTCTTTAAAGACTGCTTGCCAAGTCAATACCATTTGGTCTTTACCCCGCACACTGATGTTCCAGCCACACAAACCATTTCGAAATGCGTACATCGTGCGCAAACATGGCGTTCACTTCAGAGTAAATTCTTTCTAGGTGAACGACATTTAGATATCAACCCTTCGATTTCGATGTGTTAACCATGCGAAATAGTTCCTAACCGTCCACAATCATCTTTTTTGCAAACCACTGATGTGCACCATAGCGAAAGACATCATTTATGTAGGTGCTTTGTGCCGTTTTGCTTTTTCCTCATAAACCCGCATGTTATTATGTTATTATGAGTTATGCAAAAGTCCTGGCTCGATCATATTCTGTTAGTCAAAGGATTGTTCATTCGTTCAATATTTAATGTGTTATCGCAATCTGCAAATTGTCGCTTGAGTCATAGACGACAGATTCTGGGTCATCTTTCGCACAGGAACTGGGTCCTCGGTGATCCGTATTTAGGGAGCGCGCATAAAATGTTGGACTGTTGGACTTCAACTTTTTGTTTGGCTTTTGTTTGGCTGTATTAAAGAGGCTTTTGGTCGTATTGCACTAAGTGGAACCCACACTCATTTTCTAGAGATGTTTCGGTGGATGTCCGCCGGTTCACTATTACCGTATTAGATCGAAGGCACGCATGAGAACGTCGACCACTCTCTGTATTGGCTTCATTCCTTCCAAATTTAGCCAAGTCCTCCCAGCCATTTTCCTCTTGGTCAATAGAATCTTATCGATAAGCAGATATAGACTTGTGATAGACACCACAATTATCAAAATTCCATCTTTGTTAACTAAAGTCACTAGGACATCCAAACAAGAAAACAGACGTCAGAATTAAGAAAGAGCTGTCAGCGTTGTGGTCATTCATAGCGGGGATCTATGGCCCACTCGATTGGTGACCCACGATAAAGGATCTGTTTAGCTTATCTGAACCATGTAAATATAGTTTTGATTTGATGGACAATTTTTGCGTCGTTGCACAACTGTGTAGGTTAGACCTAGGTATATGACCTGCTTGTGGGTTTCCCGTTATTAGGTATAACTTCCATCTGCCGATTATTTATCGTTAGTGTCTAGACGTCTCAGATATAACTGTGACGTTACACCCCCGCAAATCTATGGGACTCACAATATATCTTTCTGACATCAAGCATCAGTTGCCGTTAATAAGGGGATTTTTTTTGCCGAGAACATTGGTTCGGTCTGTTATCAGTTAAAACACTGTGACAGTGTAACTTCCGATTTTAAGTTGTCTTTACATGTTACGTCCGGGATTATTTTGGTAGGTTAGGGACTGAGTCTGAAAAGTTTCACCGAACTTCGTCATGTATTGGTGAGTTCGGGTTTTTATTCTGCTTAGTGATCGTTTATGCTGTTGACAGACTGGTTAACCTATCTTTTTGCTGTCTCTGGAAGTTCTGTTGAACTGTATCCCAAAAGTATATCCTATTCACATCGTAGTTCATTTAGTTGATCACTATAATTGCCGTTTGAATACTCCAGAACGTATGTTCAGCGAAGGAGCACAGTATTCATGATTTGTTGAAAAACCTGTTCTGCTTGTTTTCACTGTATAGGTCACTTGACCCATTTCGTGGAGCTACCAGCTTTATCTGGACTCCGGTTGTTGATGGTCCTACTGGTTTCTTACCCCGAATGCCTCTGGAAGAGCGCAAACTTGGTCATTTCTCCAAAATCCCCCTCTTGGCCGGATTAGTTCACGATGAGTCCTCATTTCCATTCATGGGGAAACTCGAAGGTGAGTTTGTTTGTTTTTTCGTGACCAAATACAGTTGTTTCTCGCATAACTCCCCTATATTTCATACATGTAAATTTATGGAATTCGTAAAACGGGAGTTGTGACTAGAGGAGACCCAAATGGCGCATATACCCTACATGGTTTTACGAAAAGATAGGCAGAGCATCCAACGCTCATTCTGCACAAACCTTACATGCATATACTCGGATCCAATACGAGAAGGGGCACAGCTCATGCTCTCTATTTGCTATGCTTCTACCTACACGCACTCTGTCCTCGTTGCCGACCGGCTGGTTAGCTTTCGTGAATATCTTTCTTTTTCAGTGATCACTTAATCTGTCATTGCTCCGCCTACCTGAACACCATGTCCAGAGTACCGTACGAAATTGGATAACCAATGCTCGACGCAATCATTATAAAGTTGTTACGAAAATGGAAGTTTTCTTTGTCCGGTCGGCGCATTATCACAATGAGATATCCGGTCCTTCTGAACGGACAATATTATAAGTAGTGTTCTCGCAATACATTCTTGCTGTTCAAACCATTAACGATGTGCTTCGGAAATATCAACCCATTCCTTTCAGTGAACTAGAAACCAGCTTATGAATGGATGTGATCGCCATCACCTAGATTTGGGAATATCTATATCCATGTTTGTTCACTTACTCTTTAGTCTCTGTATTCTTTCATCTAACTTCCTGTGGTGAAATTGTGACTCACCAATCTGCTCTCTACGTTCAGATCAGTCTTCACACTATGCCCGCTGACGTTTAACATGTTGAGCTCGATTGATGTGTTGAGTCGAGCAAAAAATGTTGACTTGATGAGTGAGCGAAATTCAACAAAGTCCACTTACTCGATCGGTGCCGAGAGGTTAACGGTGATAGCAGTAACAGCTTGATTCGTTCACCTTGGTCGGGCGATTATGAAAAGGGTGTGCACGTAGAAGCGCATTGAATTACAAGCGTGGGCTGCGCTACTTTCATGCTAAGACCAGACCAGCTAACCGATACTGACTGTCCTGTCAATATTTGTTCAATACTGTATCTATCTAAGGTCCTTCTCTGTGTTGACATTGACGCAAATATCTTGTTTTGTGCAGGTGCAGTAATACAATCCCATTATTCAGCTCTACTTGAATTTACTTGGCTGGATTGTTCTTATTGCCTAATCTTGTTCATCCCTCGCGTCGAACTGTAAGAGCATGATAGGGAATTACTCCTTTTTCTGCGCTCTTGCAGTGATCCAGCCGACTACTAAGAACATTGCTGCGATGTCGCATATCCGCATTCCTCCAGTCAACTTACAGTATGTGTTGGCTTGCTTCGTTTTTTTGTTACTGGAAGCATGTGGAGACGTTTGTACTGGCTAGTGAGTTGAGTACTCTTTTCGCGATAAAAATATTCATAGACACTTGCTTCTCACTAAAGGAATGTTTGATTCGACTAAGATACGACCATACATACTATCTGAGAACATTCTGCACATCACGAATAATCTTCCAGACAC
Organism: Paragonimus kellicotti; assembly: GCA_014220965.1. Lineage (NCBI taxonomy): Eukaryota > Metazoa > Platyhelminthes > Trematoda > Plagiorchiida > Troglotrematidae > Paragonimus > Paragonimus kellicotti. Next base: position 22,395 of record LOND01029149.1, read on the forward strand.
TTATGGCTAACTGCCGTTTAGTTTGTATACCGATATTATCTTTTGGTTCTGATGGGAAATTAATATTTGTGAATTGTCACCGCAACAACTGGACGTACATGATAGTTGTAGCATATAAGTGTGGCATAAATTCTAAACCGTCTTGGACAATGCTATAGAGTATGCTTACATGGTAATCAGCCACATGTGTTCTTATGAGAGATTATACTATGTTTATCGTTTATCTGATTTGTGTTATCGCCACTTCAAACCTACCACACAGCTTAGTCTAACCGAGCTCACCTTCTGTCGGCACCGTCCTGATGGTCAGTTGATAAAGTGATGTCAGTCGTTAATCCATTAATTCAAGGTGGCAATAAAAGTGTTAGCAAAGTGGTTGTCTGAACAGGTTCAGAGATAACTTTCACGTATCACATAGACTAATTTGCAGGACTTCTTGCCTGCTATCTGAACGGATTACTCTTATGTACTCTTGTACACGTCCACAAGCGGTTAATTTGTCTGTATCCCTCCAGGTTGGGATCTGATACAGATTGACTGATGTTTTGTATAGCAGTTTGCCACCCTATTAAGTGAATTTCCAAAAATTCTACTGAACTTCTGCGTCTACGATTGGGTTGATAGAACAATTCCGAGGTATTCTGGGCATGCTACACAAAAAACCTTCTCCAAACCTATGCTAAGTACCTCGATAGCAAACTAACTATATTTTCGTTCCAATTAAGAATGTTTGAAAGTGTGCACTGATGAGCTCTATTCGTTTCAACGTTTTTGGACCAGGAGGAAAACAAAGATATAGATTTAGTTTGATAAAACAAAGTCACCAGCGTACAATACATTAACAAAGCTGAACAAAATGAGAAGTAAAAAGTCATCATGACTCGGTTTTTAAAAAAGATTTCAGGTGATTTAAGAGAGAGTGAGGGTTGGTGCAAATGAAAAAATATATCATTGACTAAACGAACTTGCGCCTAACGTACTCGTTGTCCCTTCCTTGGCGGTATGCTGTGAGTACGTTGTAGACCTACCAGTTTCAGGCGACCAAGACTGTCGTAGCTTTGTGGTCACATCTATGGTGCCTTTGATATCTTTGCATACCGCACGTTTGAACTCACAGCTGCGAAACTGTCGTTCATCGAACCTTCGGACACCCACCTGGATTGTATTCCTTCAGAGGTTAGGTTCTGGGCTGAGTTCACTCATAACGTAAGATCGATACTGCAACTCCAAAATTTTGGTAACATCTTGGTATCTCGCTTTTTGAACATCAGGACGGCGCTTGCCTGCTTATAGTTTCCTGCACGGCAGCTGCTTTGGAATCCGTTCGTCGGCCATCCTACGGACTTCTCCCAACCAGGCAACACCTACCCACTCGGCTCAATCCGACAGTCAGGGTCTCCACATTTCACGGTCACGCTGTTGCTCGACCACCACGACGTTTCACTCAACTCCTGGTCGTCTCAGTACATAACACCCGGTACGGCAAATGCTCGGGATGCGCGATCAATTGGTCAACTAATCAGGTTGCCCAGTCTGTTGTGTTCTGGTCGCGTACTGCACACGCTAGTTGAGCATTTGCCGTACCGGGTGTTATGTACTGAGACGACCAGGAGTTGAGTGAAACGTCGTGGTGGTCGAGCAACAGCGTGACCGTGAAATATGGAGACCCTGACTGTCGGATTGAGCAAAGTGGGTAGGTGTCGCCTGCCTGGCTGGGTCCTCGTGATCACTCAAATCGCTGGTTAGAAACGTTATCCGGAGATGGCAGTGTACTTCAGTCGATGGCCTATGTGAATACGTACAATTCCTGGTTCTTCCGCCTGGTCCTCTTTTATGGTCGTTATTATTATCGTTGTTGTTACTTTAACCTTCTCGTTAAAATTTTTCCTTCTAGGATATTCCACGTTGCTGTTGTGGTAGGTGGCTGCCTGTTTCACAATACCTTCTGGTCAGGCCCATGACGAGGACGATAATGGTGGTGGTCTGATATCGTAACGTTTTGTAGGGTGTTAAGATTTTCGGCGCATGCTGCCTGCTAACGTTAAGTGACCTCTGGTATTGCTTTCTTGTTAGACCACGAGCGAGATACTACAAACGGTATCGTTCTTGTCTGTTGTATTTTCTCAGATAAGTTAATGTCCCTCCGTGTTGTGTATGGCTGTATCAGTATGTTAAGTACTACCAAGAGTTTTTAGGTTGTCATTTTAACTTGTCTGAGCGGTCTTTTTTTATCCGAATATGGCCTCTTCATATCTTTTCATGTGCTTCCGATCGAAACTATCTTGTAATTTAGTTGACAAAGTGTATTTGGTAGCCGATCAAACATATTGGGCTATAATAAATAGACAATTCACAAATTTGTGTTCAGATGAAAATCGTGGTCAACATGAAGTTCACTTCGACCGATGGGTTGTGTAATCTCAGGTCTGTGTTTTCAACTGTTACAAGATGTGTCTTGCTACAGCTACTTACAACCTCAGAGTTTGTAGTAGTTGTTCAGGGTTGCTGTGATTATGTAGATTTGTTGCCATATAATTAAATTATGGAGCAGTTTGTTTACGTAGGAAGATATATCAACAGCTGCTAGTTGATAGGAAATGGTGTTAGAGGTTGGCGTGATATTTGTCATTCTGACACAGCCGTAATGACAACGCAGCTTCGCAATGAAGCTTAAAGATCTCATATATGAGCACGTATAAAGGCCATGTCATTTTATGGTCTGGGAGCTAGGCTACCAAGAGTAAAAGAAATGAGCCATCCCCAACTACTTGTCCACCAGTGTCTGATTTCGACCGATGAAATAGGGTACTACCAATGGGTTGGCGGCTACGTGGGTCCGGAAAACAAATATTTGATAGAAGACTCAAGGTTTAAGAAATAAACCATGTGCTTTGGGTGTTAGTTATTCATTTGCCACGCCGAACACTTTATGCAGATGTTGTTGCATTCTTGCATAATACGCTTAATAGACAAATTGTAACTTGACATGAGGGTGTGAGGGTAGCTTTCAATCGGTTAGCCACCGTAGATCGGATTCTTCTTGTGGGCTGAGGCGCTAGCGATTCATAGAGTCGGTGACTAGAGGCTTTGGATGATATGGTGACCAGTCGGGCTCAATGACACGAACGTTGTCTCTGTTTGGCTTGCTTGCTTATGAAGTCAGTGCAACTGATGACGCGGGATATTGAAGGCCACAAATAGGTTGCTTTACAGACGACGCCTCACTTTCCCAGAGAGCTCTGATGTTTGTTCGCGAAGTGTAGGTGCCTTGTTGTTAAATTTGTATATTTCCGTTCCCAACTGCTGGCTGCATTTTCTTTTGCTTCTCAGTTAGGGCTTGTCCTTCTTATAGATGTTTAGCAGTTGAAAGTTCGTGTGAATCACTGATGTATTGCTTCGTATGATAATGGTTTGTTCGTACGTTCTAAAAGGTTTTCTCCAATCTGAACATTTGATTTGTCTCTCAGCATGTCTATTCCATAAACACCAGTCACCTGCCTTTTAGTCTTTTAAATGTGATAATGGCTCATCGCAAAACATTTTTCCTCATCAGTTCACTTTTTTCGTGTCAATAGAATATGAAGGCAGAAATCTTTCGGTCTCAGAGTTTACCGATGTGGTGGCTAGAAGAACGATCGGGAATTTTTTGAACGGAGAGAATGCGTATCGGTTCAATGTTACTGCCGAAGAACTCTATACTCGGTACACATGGTGGTCGAACCTGGCTAATAATAGCGCCCGTTGGGAACGTATGGTCGCAGTGAGTCAATTGTGCTCGCTAATCTTCTCACAATTCCATCGTTTATGGAATAGTTATTTTGTTTTTTTGTTATTCTTTGGACGTAACCCATTTTTAGTGGACGTCTGCTACCCAACTGATTTTACCTATGGGATTATTGATTACTCAGGTTACTTCTTTATGGGCGTCGGGCAATCCCAAATTTGATGGTTTGGGTGATCCACGTGTTCATCAGCACGGCAAAAAATAATGTTGTCTTCTGGCAACATTTGTCTTTTTACCATGTTGACGTATTGGATCAATGGAACGGAATGTTTCAAACTCACGTGTTGCCTGGATGGGGTCCTCGTGATCACTCAAACCGCTGGTTAGAGACGCTATCCGAGATGGCGGCGTGTCGCAGTCAATGGCGTACCTGCATCCATACCATTTCTAGTTCTTCCACTTAGACCTCTTTAATTAATTTTCAACCTCCTTAGTAACGTTTTCTTTCAGGATATTCCACGTCACTGTTGAGATGAGCGGCAGTCCAAGCCACTGTACCTTTTGGTCAGGCTGATGGCTGATATGATGAGGATGATGAGTTACACGTCGCAACTGGATTGTATCAAAGGGCTAAAATGAAGAATAAAGTAAATGCCCGCCTACTGTTATTAAACTC
>LOND01029150.1:0-13256 GCA_014220965.1 Paragonimus kellicotti
GTGTGATTGAACTTTGGTAACCATCCCTGTCCATTTATTGCTGAAAGATGTGCGGTTTACACTTTGAATTTATTCAGCGATGTAATCAACCCACCGACTCAATTATGAATCTTTTGTAACCCTTGACAGTTGCATTTCTTGGCATGGTGTAATTGAAGCTAATGCTTATTTCTACAATTTTTCCCGCTTGTTACCAGGACGACAGATCATGAAGGTCCGGATTACTGAGCCACCCAGACGGTGCCTAGAACACACCTTGCTGCTCATTTGAGGTTCTCATGAACATGTTTGCCAATTATGCGCTTATACACCTACCTGAATGCGATGCATCCTTCGATAATGCGCTTCAAGCAGTACTTGTTGAACTTCTGAGTCAACATACCAGAAAGGAGAAATTATTGGAAAATTGTAGGCAGTAATTTTATTGCAGGACCAATCAGATTCTATGTATAAAATGGTCATATTGTGAGAGTTTTAGATGCAACACAAGTGACACACGTTACCTTTTTTTGAGGAGGAGGGAGACCATTCGCTGAAATCATTTGTGTTGTGACGGTTGCCGTGTCTGCGTATGTTATTTCTGTCACCGGCACGAATCCAGCTGAAGCCAACATTATTCGTCGTTGGGTCTAATTATCGACGAAAAATTTTTTTTGCGATGTGCAGCTGACGTGAATTAATTCGTTTGCTACTTATATCCAACGTGTTTATCTGTTCCCTCATGAATTACGACACTCTGTTCATTACTGTTTTGGCACATTAGTGCGATTTCTCTAGTGGCTATAGAAAGGGACTTCAGTATAGAATAGACCAATGAAGACCCTACCAATCTCTAGAGCTACCTCGTATCTCTATGACCTATCACCATCTTCTTGTCCAGCAAGGAGGTTGCTCTTCGGTAACCCACCTCAAAGTTGTTGCTTAATGATCTAACAGCAAAATCGTCTACGGCTGACGGGTAGTCCAATGTATTCAATCTATTTTCGATCGGATTCTTGTATTCTTTCGGGCCAGGTTGGTTACACGGTCTGGTGTGCAATTTACGTCACGCATTATTCTGCTTGCCCAATCTGTACGGGGAACCATATCCTTGTTCAATTTAGTACTGCACTGTTTTCATTAGTGTCTTCGACCGTTCCGATACCTGAAATTGTTTAGTCATTAAAGTCAATTAAATTGTTTGAGGTGAACCCCTTTTTTGTCGACATCGGTCCTTCTCACGCACTTCACAGTGAGACGTGACCCTAACATCTAAACGTTACTGAGCAATAGTTCTGTCCTCAACTCAGTCAGTGGTTATCAAGCATACCCTGGTGATCTTTTCATGACTGTTGCGAAATAATTGATGACCTTCGCAAAATATTAATGTTTACTACGCACATCTTGGTGATCTTTCAGATCCAGACAGTGTACACTTCGTCATGTGCATCAAGATGACTGCCCAAGTCAGCCGTGTAAACGCCTGCCAGTCTGTTCCTACCCACCCTCCTTCAAATGTGCTGTCTTCTATTAGCTGGTCCGTACCCATTTAATCCACATGCCTGCACTGTCCAGAGACGTTGTCTGGCAGATTTCACATTTACTTTCTAGCCATAATTGACAGTTTGTTGTTGCTTATGCCCCTGAACTCACGCAACACAGTTGGTAATTACTGTTGTAATATTCCTTATGAACGCGAATTATTAATGCTTATTGTAACATCTATCTTGTTAATCACGTGGATACAAATAAATCAGTAGCCAAACCAAATTGCTTTAGACTGTTGGAATCCGCTTCACTCATCGCTGTAGTGTTAATTCGGCAGTACTAATTGCAACCGGAGGTTGGAAACAGTGGTGAAACAACGGTTTAATGCAGTGATAAATAAAACAATCATAAACAAAAAAAGTAACAAACCTCATTTGTGATTCCGCGTGGAAACCATAACTGTACAGAAACGGTAGGCGGAATAATCCGTGTAGGGTGAACATCGTGAATTACCATGTCTGTTTTTTTTTTACCAACATTGTATGTACATAGTTGGTGTCGTTTAGGTTTGGAGTTGTTTGTCACGGTGACTACAGCCAAATGGTGTCGGGCCTCGAATTCGTCACGAAGACTTCTCTAATTGAATGTGAGAAGATGTTCTCGGTTTTCGGATGTCAATATAATAGTCTCATTGACGGGAAAATTTAAGTTACGGTAATCGTTTCCAAGTCAGAATATCAGTAAACAGACGACGTTGCAATAACCAACTCTTATAAGCTTATCAACGCAACACGAGAGCTGCCGAAGTTCTGCCAATGTAAAAAATTGTAAATCACCACAATACGTGTACCATACATGTAGTGTACTACTAGCGAGGGGCGCAAAGAAAATTCCAAAGGCAGGGCAAACTAATGCATCGAAGGAGTGGTGTTGACAACTTGATATCCGCTTTCAGGCTTTAGACAGTTAAATCTGTTTCTTGGTTTTATTTAGTCTACAAACAGTAGTATATTTAGAAGAAACACTAAGCAAAATTAGATGTTTGCTGTTCATAGGTATCAAAATCAAAACGGTTTACCAAAATAAGCTGCATTTTTGTCCTCACATGCGCATGAGTTGCTCAACTGCGTGTACTAATCTGAACGTCAAACTCACTTAACACAGTGCATGGTATCTCATCGTTAACCGGACAATAAATATTTACAAACTTGCGGAGAGGAAACCGCACCACACATTGGGCAAACTTCACATTAGCAGCTCAGTATTAAGCTGTCTCGAAAGAATCCTGATACGCATCTTATCTATACAACTGCACAAGCCGTTGCCTCGACATTGCCACTAGGATCCCCGAACCGTTTCCGATGTTTTATGCTTTAAGTTGGTGAACACCAACTGTAGGGAGGTATTTCATAAATCTTTGTCGTCGTGCTTCTGGAAACCCATCTTTATCTGTAACCTGCCTTGTCCGAAGCTATCGGGTAGCTCAGCACATCTCTTTTAATCCCGCCACGACTGCAAACGAAAGGCCCTCTATCAACTATGGTAAGCTATTTACTATCATATTGTCAATGGGTTTCAGCCATTATAGCCTAATATCAAGACGCTTGCAACGGTTTTACAAAATAGCTTGTGGTTCTGTGTACGGACTTCCAGCAACGCACTTCATGTAGGGTTTTTCAGGTTGATTAGTCTGACCAAAATCATTGTGGACGCTTCATGAAACTTGCTGTAAATTTGAAGACCAACACAGTCATGTATCATGTATAAGTTAACTCGGCTTTTTCCGCCATTTGTTTTGAATTCCCTGCAATCAGTGAATCGCCTAACAACCAGCGCCATGAAGTTAGCTTATAGTCTGCCCACTACGTGGGCCGTTCACAGGAATGGAGAAGATATTCTTCGTCCCCCGTACACACCACGAGATATCTGTGTTGATGTCGTCTTGGCCGTTTTGCGGAGTCAATAGGTAAAAATTCGACTGTTTTGAAGAACACTGCCGTATTCCGCGCTGTTTTCGTATACCATTACGGATGTGGATGAGAAAGTCGTATCTAACACGAGAAATCGATCATGTTAGTTGTTGTGTGATTCGTTAATGGCACAGTACAGGCTGATCCAGCGGTACGCATACACTACATAAACTGTATCACACTGAAGGGCAATAAAGTAAAAACAGAAGACCACCGTGACCACTCCCTAAGGGAACTGAAGTAACAATATCGCTTCAGTAAAACAGAGTGTTTGTAACGGTGCATGAGAGACAGCTATGAAACCCAGGTGAAGGATCACTATGGTTACTAGCTACACTGATATGGTGACGTTGGGGGAAAATCGAAACACATTATTCTGTCAGATTCATCTCCATACGGTTAACGATGGCACGGGAAGGGTAGTCAGTTCCTAGAGCTTTGAAAAAACTGAATGTTAGCACAGTGGTATGTACGATGAGCCCACTGTAAGAAAAACCGCAAACAAGTCTCAGTTGAGCAGTAATAAAAACGATGGATGTGGCCGCTCAGTTTAAGTATCCCTAGCAGGTTGGCGCAGTAAACGATTGTACAACAATCTTAACTCTCTCTAGTCCTTTTACTGGATAACCCATTCAGTTACATTTGTGTTAACCGCCCGTTCCGCATAGTTTATCCTGTTTATTTTTGTTACTTCGCCTGGCAACCTACTGTTGGTTCTATGCAGCCCACGTTGCTTGAGGTCAGCGTCATGCGTCTATTAAGTCACAAGAGGGTGACCTAAAGCTGCTTTGTCGTTACCTAAAGAGTTAACAACAAAAACTTCCGTTCAACTATAGCCACCGTGTTTTAATAAATCTATTTTTTCGTATGATATAACTGAAGTTCGTTCTAATCGTTCGTTCGAAATGATGGGCTCATCATTCTGGTTACCACATTAACTAACCTGGAACATTCGTGAAACGCTGATATCTTGGTCAATGTCTAACAGCTTTAGCTAGTTCTGACACTCTAAACGTAAACAATTTTAGTGCATTTGAAAAGCATTACAAATGGCAAATTATTATTTCGCTTTTCGTAATAGTAAGCTGTTAAACTTACCCTCTTGACACGTGTGTGCTTGTTTTTTGATTTACCGGTTGTCGATTTTCCGAATTGAACGTAAGAAATATGAATTTTTCAGGACTACTTACGCAACTCTTCCGTTATGTGTCTACCCTAGCTCATCTCTAGTTAGCAATTGGGTGTCAACATTCTAATCTATAACGGTATCTTTGTCTGGCATCTCGGTCGAGCGGCCAATCGAACAAGTAAGCTTCGCCGCACGGTTCTCGGCTGTGAATAAACCACTGGAGAAACAAGGCCGTATAGCCAGGCCATTTGAACGCGATCGAACGTTGATGTGCGCTCGTTCGCGCACAATCTGACCCGGCATGTGAACATCGGTTGATCTATCGGCCTCGACGTCAAGACCCACGTCTGTTCACTCCTGTGCAACACACGGACCAACCATCAACTTGCTAACTATCCCAGCCAACTAGCTAGCCAACCGACCATCCGACTAACCGGTTGATAGGCAGCATGATTTCACTTTCGACAAACTGGACGCGATCCGCTTTTCGTTCTCCTTCCTACCTAATTTTGTGCATGTACACACAGGCGCAGTGGGCGCATCCTGCCAGTGCCTGTCCGTGTGTGCGTGTGTACATTTGCGTCTGCCTCGCCAATTGCTTCTAATTCATGCAAAAAGGATGCTGTACACGGGATACTTTGTTGTACCAGTCTAGGAGTAACAACAGCTGAGAGATGGGCAATCGAGCAGACGGGTGAACGAGTAAATTGCCATCAAACACTATCACAAACGATAATTGCCAAGTTGAGTCGTTTCGTGTACAGTTTGATGAACTACCGGAAACTGTTTGAAAGGCTTGTGTGTTGTTTTGTAAAAATCACATTTCCCTAATGACCACCCAGTCGACCGGAGTGCGACGTGGCATATTCGGTTCTGGTGCAGCTACACTTCTGACGAGTCCACGGATGAACGACTCACCGACGAATGAAGGAAAGCGAATTGTCGCGGCGAAAATAGCTAGCGTCGTCGGAGCCGGTGGTGCGCCAACCAGGGTGATCAATGCGTTCATTCAAGTAAAGGACTACACCGGACTGGATCGTTATCTGAGTAAACATCAGATACCACTGGACATATTAACTTCGTCATTGCAAAAGGCGTGTATGATTTCTGACAGTCAGGGTGTAGAAATATTTGCTCGACACGGAGCGAACGTAAACTATGTGGATCAGTTCGGGACCACACTGTTACATTTTGCAATGCGCGGTGGTGGAGATGAACAAGTGATTCGAGCACTGGTTATGCACGGTTTGGACTATTGTGGCTGGCGATCCGACGGGATGCCTTTGCTGCATTGGGCATGCAGTATGGGATTCTTGGAACTAATTGAGTGAGTTCCGTGTAAAGTTGCACATCGTGAAAAATACTTGATTATATAGCCGTTTCACTCTTTGTTTTGTTTATGGCACGACCGAATTAGTTTAGTCAACCATAATTACTTTTGAGTAATACACAGGTTGCCCGATCGTCTTCTCTTTTCCATCAAATTGGTCCAAGATATATTCCATGAAGCAAATTACTATGTTTGTGCAAGTTTTATTTCATAACATTAGATCATATAGATTGTGGTCATGTAACTATCCCTTTTGGGCCAGCAGTTTCATAACTTCCCTTTATGATCAAAGAAGATGAGGTTAATGAATACGAACTAGTGTTTGAACAAACGCATTGTTTGTCTTTCACTTGACCATTTGAGTAGTAATGGTTCAGATTTTGCGTACCAGTCCCGTCCCAGACAGGCTGTAATTTTACGACCTGAAAAGTGGTCAATGCAACAGTTGTGTCTTCCGTTTTGCATCTCTGCGTTCATGAGATATGATCATTTTCAATAGTCATAGGCGATGAGAGGAGTACATATCCATTAAATGGAAATCTGACGTTTATTTACCTCATGTTCAATCGAGTGAAATGGTATAATGTTTGTCTCTTTTGTTGTTATTGGTAGCGGTGTTGTTGGTGGCGATTGTTCACCGGTATAGTGCTGATGGTAACAATGTTGTCGAGATTGATGATATACGCAATAACGTTGATGGTGTTATCAAGGATTAGTTGAGTAGGAGAATATAACGTTAAAGAGACCCAACTGCGAAGAATATGGGCTACGGCTGAATCTGACAAAGTGACAGATACGGCATGCTCAAACGTGTTGACCGAACTACGGGCTGAGCTGAGAGACTACGTCAGGAGATCAAAAAGTTAACGCTTTGACTCATTCATCCATCCTTTTGGACATGCTGTTTCTGAATGTTGATTCAAATCCGGCGGAAGCCCGAATTGTTCACGTTCGAGTCTTTTCTAATCTACCGAATCTACGCAACCACTTAGTAGTAACCCAGTTTTACTGTTCATCAAGTGACGTTGGTGGATTTCAGCATGAACTACTTGGCAAATCGTGCTAGAACCGTAGATGTCTGAGAAAATTTGGTGGGTTCCATAGGAGACAGTGGGACACGGGGTGACTCAGTCCAAGTGGGAAAGTACGAGCTGTAGGTGTGACTGTGTAGCTCAAATGACCGGACTCTTGCTGCGCTTTGGCGTGCGGTTTCTGTCACTGGTTCGAATCCAACCGACACCCGGAGTTTTTACAACTTGGTCTCTTTAAAACTGTCAAGTCTGCTAAGCCGCTTGTTAGCAAAGTAACTTTGGTCAAGACTAGCTTGTATTATGTTCTAATGGACCAGTTGGGTGTGTCTAAACAGTCTGAAAATACGTTCAGTAGTGAGCAGATTCTGACTGTGTAGAAGATCCGCATACGGGTCAGTCTGTTCAGTTGAAAGCTACATTTTAAATATATATTCTTTAATAATTCATTTTTGGCTAATAGCGAAATGGCTCTTGATATGCGACTAGTTCTGTGGAGAATCTTATAATTGAGGATTGTACGTCTTGCGTGAAGCATGTAGTTCTTTGTGACATGATTCAGTGCTTCCGGCAGTTCTTAATAAAAATCCTTTTCCCTTCTCATAAACATATTGGAAGCCCATTTTCAGACACTTTTCTTATGAGCCATGTTTCTGATCTGAAGTAACGACAATCCCCTGTGATTGAATCCAGGCAATAGCGTAAAGCATTATCGCAAATTGTGAAGAATTCTGGTAATAAAAACGTCGACGGTCGTTACCCATGAGATTCGGTATTAATGATTGAATTTTGGGGATTTAGTAATGTTGCTGCGTTTGTTATGGTTGCGCTATTTATAAACGTACCCTAACTCGTCTACCATTAACATGGTAGGGTCCTTTGCATTCTAGTTCCTTGAATCGAGTTTATAGCCAGCAAATTTTTTATGGCGATCATGGAACACTTTGGATTCAGCTCATTGAGGTTATAAGCGGCTAATTAAACGGCTTTTCCGGATGTCCCATCAGTGTACTATTACTTACAAACAACTAAACGACTGGTAGACTAAATGGCAATACTGTTGTAAAACGACGAACGAACGAACTAAACGTTAGGCCGTTAATCGTTTTGCGGATTGTTTGTCTGTTTTATGCGGATATTTTTGCGAGCTTGGGTTACAATGATGATCTCTTGGTGATAACTTTCACGCCGTGATGTTAGTGGCTTTCGGCGTGAACTGTTCGAGAAATCCTGCTTTGGCGGTCAATGCTTTTGGGTATTTGATGGATTCCATTTGATAAAGTAGATTGGGTGAGTAACCGAGTCCAAATGTGACATGTTTTGGCTCCTGATGTGGCTTCATAGTTCATGGCTTACCTCGTTCGGGCATGTTGTTTTTTTTCGCTGGTTCGAATCCGGCCAACGTCCAGTTTTTTTGCAATTAAGTTGGATCTAAGTTATGAAATCTGCCACATAATCATAAGCGTATGTAAAATTGTAGATTTGAATTCACGACGAACTTTGAATGAAACATCAGTAATATGATGTTGCACGTGAAAATCACAATTTCAGGTTTTCAAATTATGGCTACTTGTATGCACGGTATCAATTTATTTCCGATGTGACACTCATAAGTCTCAGTTGAATTGTACTTGAACGAACACGTGAACGATTTAAACGAGATAGATTAGTTGTACTCTTATCACCCAGTGTGTGTATACTTTTATCAAAATCCAGGGTAAGATTTTGTCACGAAACGCAAACAGACAGCCATAGGAAAGATAAGAAACGTGAAAATCCAATAATTTACTTAACGCCCTACTAGATAAAAAAAACCACAGTCTAACTATCAGTCCATGAGTTGTTATCAAGCTTCATGAATAAATGTCACCTGCAACGCCAATCCTTAGAATAGCCAATAAGTTTGTTTATAAGTGTAATTGCACGAAATCCACTTGGTATCTGACAAAAATATAACTTAGAGTAACAGAAAAACTACATTGTTGCAAAATACCATCCTTCCGATTTTGACTAATAACTGCCTGTTTCGGCGAGTACTTCAAAAGAGAATCGAGATGAATTGGGGCTCAAATATATTTGCTTTGTATAAAAACACCGTTATATTTGTGAACAGGTCGCAGGTGTCAACATTTCTGTACACCTGTGCAGTAAATAGGCCACAGAACCTCCTCAATCAGCTTTGATTCAGAGTCATCCGCTAGGCAGTCCGAAAAGTGTGGTTCGCAGAAATGAGCCACAATCCTGTGGTATGAAAAGTATGTGTTGGGCGTTTTTCTGATGACGTTCCACGCAAAAGTTACACGTTAAACGATAATACTAATCCATCTAATATGTTGACATAGTAGTTGGCATGTAGCTTACTACCATCCCACCCAAGCCCATCAATAGAAGTACTTCGCCTAGCCCCACTGTTCATTTGTTACCGGCCTAGTTATTGAGGTACACTCCATCACGTTGTCAGCTGTACCATCGAAATCTCCACGCATCGAGGTCAAATCAAGGAAATCTTCATAGCATTCTTTATAGGACCTTTGTTCCTTCTCTCGTCGTGGACGTTCACTTCGGTTTCATAAAACCGCTAACCACTTCAAACGTTGTTTGAAATATTACGTTGTGTGTCCTGCAATTACAAATGACGCCACCCCCATTTATTTTCAAATACATGTGGAATTTTCGAAAAGCAGCTGCCAGCATATTATATTTTTTGCATGAAGAATTAGAACTGACCTGGTTCGATTGACTGCCTTTGCCTAACATCGACATCACTCTAGTTGCCACGGATTAGTAGCCGATTCACGCGGTCCTTCATCTACTAACGTGCACGGACATTAACGCTGACATACTGAATGTCCATGCTGCATACATTTGACTCATACCCCATTTATTTTCAAATACATGTGGAATTTTCGAAAAGCAGCTGCCAGCATATTATATTTTTTTGCATGAAGAATTAGAACTGACCTGGTTCGATTGACTGCCTTTGCCTAACATCGACATCACTCTGGTTGCCACGGATTAGTAGCCGATTCACGCGGTCCTTATCTACTAAAGTGCACGGACATTAACGCTGACATACTGAATGTCCATGCTGCATACATTTGACTCATACGACCTGCATTTTTGGTAATGTCGTGGTTCTTTTCATGAAGTTCTTTCTTAACTTGTCAAGAATGAAAGACTGTGGCTAGTACGGTGTGCTGGGATGCTAATTAATTTGACAAAAATATTGAGTACTCAACTGTATATTGTATTAATAATATCCACAGAATATCAGGCTTTTGCTACAGGTCTCCAGTGTATTGACTACAGAGCATGTACGGTGCAACAAAAAGTAGTTCGTCAAAATGTACGCATGCACTTAACCATTTACTTGACAATTATTAGGTAGTGGCCTTACAGATTCATTGAATCTTTTGATGATTGTGGTTTCAAGAAATTACTTCTTAATTTTAGTCAAGGCAGCCCCAATTAGCAGCGACCGTAACTAATCAGTGTACAAAACAATTGTAAACATCCTTATGTTTACCAAAATAGCATATGACCTTTACTGTTCTACTTCACTCAGTGTTGATCAGTTGTGATTGACTGAACAATGCAATTTGTTTGCAACTTGTGTGATTGATGAGATTATACTAAATGACCGAGTTACCCAACAACCCACATCGTCTGATTGCACGTAATGCGGCAAAAATAACGCCAGAGAATTCGTATGGGCAACAATGATATTGCGTCTTCTAAACATTCTGACAGGTTGTTCTTTCTAATTTAACAGCTGAACCACTAACCATACGTTGTTATCGCTGTTCTGCTAATTGCCATAGTGTGTTTGTTTGTTGCAGTTTCTCAAACAGTGTCGGAAAAACAACAATATTCTATTGAGTGCTTTAGTGTATAGACATTTTTGACATATGAAAACCGTCTGAAATTTCATTCAGTCCTAGTTAATCTTTCGGATTTTTCGTTATCATTTGTGTTAATGATCTACCTCACGACTGAACCGTAAAGTCATTTCGTTTTCGTGAGATGCGATGGGGTTATGAACGGTAAGTTCCCTCACTACACCGTTACTCGAGTCATCCCTCCAGTTAATGTATTGAGTCTCTTTGGGGTCAGTTGTTTTGCACGTGATCATCATCTTCTCCACAAAAACAGCTATCACAAAACGTTATGGGAATATGCCATAATTGTAATATTTATCGGTTATGGAAATCGGCTGGCGCTAAAAGAAAGTACAAGAAGATAGATCAAGTATAAAAAGTCGTACTTTGGATACACTCGTTAAACTGATCATTTTGCGACTTTAATTACACCACACAACAGTGATTCGTTAGGTCTTTTGTAGTGAGTAGGAGCGATCATGCTATACTACTCACACCACTGCTATTCAGTAGTGGAACCAGAGCATATATTTTGACATCGAAATAGCCGCAGGAAAAATACAAGAAACATTGGAGTGCAGCATCGCATGAAATGGTTCTTGGTACGTAAGGGAACGTAAAGGAACTGAGCGTTGACGTCTGTGGCAGCCGTGACGGTCTGGGCCGAGTGCCGTATGCAGATGAGTGTTTTCGTTTGTTGTCTTGTTGAAACGCATAACCCACGCGTTGCTTTTCTGAATAAACAACCCTTGTGCCATCCGCGTTTTGGATCACAACACTTTTACCCAGTCAACTTCTCTTAAGTGTCTTGTTGGGTGACTGCAAACGCTGAAATCGGTCATCAGTTGGTGTTTACCGAATCCTATTTGGGTTACAAAAGCAAATGTATATCTGCTTTGCAGATTTTATTCGAACGATCTGGGAGTCTAGTAATCTGATTGGCTTCCGCTCAAACCCGGGATATCTCATAGCGTGTGTAGCAGTCTGAGTGGATACCCTGGTCATAGGCCAAATACTGCACATTGCACTCAACTAACTGGGTGCAATGTGGAAGAAAATCTAACTAATCGAATGTTAAGAGACCACCTTCAACTAGTCAACACAACAAAGGTCAAGTGTGTGTCTGTTTACTCTCAAAAACGGTAACGTAAAATAGAGTTGTTCTTTTGTAATGTGTCGAACTGTATGTTGTGTGATTCCGAGAGATATGAAAGTCCCCATTGCTTTCTTCATAAGTTCATAGCCAACTGATTTATTGATTGCAGGTGACGGATGCTCGCACTAAATGCTCGCACAGTCAGGTGATCCTCGTTTGATAACCGTGCCATCAGCCTGTTTGTGGCGTCTGCAAAGTGGGGCAACAAACAATGGAACGCAGTAGAAATGGTTGAATGCACACATTTCAAGTTGAACCTATGATATAGTTTAATGTGTATGTATGTTTCGTCTTCATATAGGATGTTGATTATGGTACTATGAACTTACTGGAAAACAAACAGCCAGATTAAGTGTGGGCCGAAGATAAAACCTCTCTGATCTACCAGCGTAATGACATGAACAGCTCTGATGTACAGTAGTTCATTTCAAGTGAACAGGATACTGAACTCCCGAAATGACGAAGTGCATTTCTGATACTGAGCTGCTAAATACCGATGCATGTTGAGTTCGGAAGAATATTTTGATAACCTGTTTGAACAAACTGGTTATTATGCCACAACCTAAGTTGACATACTTTAGACAGCGAACGTCGATGAATACCTTATTTAAATCCCCCGTTCCCATGATCATTTTTATCTTGCGATGTGATCTATGACAAATAGTTTCACGCCTCATCGTCCCTTCGAAACAGTCAAACTTAATTCGGTATTTTTTGTATATGTGAGATGAACATTGATTCTTGTTGAGAACACACTAAATTGAGCAGGGTAATTATTCTGTATGATTGGGGATTGTTCTAAAGGATATACAGAGGCGCACACACTATCAAGAATGCCCTTTCTTGTAACTAATTTACGTGGCCTCAGATCGATCGCAACTTGCTGTCATTACGTGCCACCGCTCGGCGATATCAGTCACGCCGTTTGAAGGAAGCTCTGTGATTTTGGTGATAGATCACAGCTTGCCGCTTATGTACGCCTGCGTGGGGGGTTTCGTCACCGCCACAATGACCTAGTACCACATGAAACAAATATTTGTGAGACTGACCAAGTGGGTTGAGTTGGATGTCACCATTTAAGTGGGCTGCTAAAAACGCGTATCATATCGAATGGTTACGAGATTTAACAAACTGTGGGCACGTTTCCAGTGAACAAACCTAGAGAGTGTGTTTCAGATGCTTTTAAAGATGTTATGAATCATGATAGAACGACCGATATGGCGATACAATACTTCCATAGTCATAGAGCCTGAAGAAGAAAACACACAAAGGGGCACCACCATAGAGTGAGATGACTG
>LOND01029151.1:0-14567 GCA_014220965.1 Paragonimus kellicotti
TTCCAATTATGGTTCGGTTGTTCGTTTGTGCCTTGATGTTGAATGTCTGAATACAGACGTAGCTGTTGTTAATAATTAGGTCCCTTCTCCTCCACTTTCTTCTTTCGCGTGGGGGCTACCCTTTCTCTTCACGGTTGTATGGCAGCTAGGCGTTATTGAGGATCACTGACGCATTACCGTCCATGATAATGATACATCATGTAAACAACCTTCAAACCGTACGAATTTTTAGACGACCCACTTTTAAGTCTACAAGTTTATAAAACTAGACCAACTGACCAGATCTAAAACAAAGTAGATAAGGAAGCATCGGAAATGAAGCAGCCCACTTTAATGAATGTCTCCATCTGATCATATATGACAGGGCTGAACGCGGCAAATCGTGTCGATCCGATCCCGTTTGGCGATGTGGCCAGCGGTCGTTTGTTCATGCCTACTGTTGAGGCCTGAGTTTAAATTGTTGTGGGTCGAGATTGCGGGTGATAGGATAATTGTTTATTTAGAGAGTCGATATCTACAATACAAACATTCGTTTACACACAGCAACAATCTGGAGACGTTACAGTTTCCAATGGCGAGTTCATGTATGAAAAATAACATTCTTTGCCGAAGTGCACTCCAGTGTTTCGTGTAGTTCCCCCAGTTATTTTAATACTTAAATACGTGCTTCCGCCTGACTACTCATGAATAGTTCGGTGTGGTCGTTCATCCGCACTACACTAGGTTCGACGTAAACACATCGTGACAAAAGGACACCACCCAATATTTTATGGGTAGCTTCACCGCGACGCAGCCCAGAGTACCTGCTTTTCACATCCAACTAACTGACATTACCATGGTGAGATGTTAAACGTTGGCTAATAAGCCGACGTTGACAAGTTTATGAAGCAGACTGCAAAAGTTATTACGAAAAAACTAAGTGGCTAAGGGATTCTGATATATATATATATATATATATATATATATATATATATATCCACAAATAGTAGTTATCGGATTCTCATAGATTTTTTGAGCAGCCCTCTGTGAAACAAACGATACACCAGAGTCACGCTCCAGTTAGAGCTGGTTAATAGTGCATATCCTTGCCGCAGTCCGGCCCAATGCTTCTTTTCGAAGGGAGCTGACTGAAGTTTGCGGATGTGAAGTCTGCAATCAGCTAGGAATGAGGTTCAATTTATGACAAAAATGTAAAAAAAACTTCGGCGTGCAACCTTCTAGGAAATAGAGTTCCAGAGCCCCAACGTATTGCCTCGGGATATCTGCCTCACAAGTTGACTAAGACGGTTTGTACAAAGATTATCCAGTTTTTACTTCACTGTTTCTATGTTGTAGTGTTTGCTCGGTCACTCCACAATTAAACAGCGCAAACCAGCGAGCTAACGTTGGAGCCGAACATGAGATATATGAGGCCTCTTAGCATCACAGTATTTCATAAAAATCGTAGCCCGACCGAACGCGCTGGGAATCGTGTAAGTCGTACAGCTTGCCAGTCGGTAGATGAGTGACATTCACGTTGTCTTGTGAACAGTGTGATAAAAAGAGCAAACAACTGTGGCCACCAAGAATGGAAATGACCCGGTGTTTAATAGAGCGTTATGAGCTGCTCTTTCGAGGACAGCATTTTGAAACTAGAATGTACGGGAAAGGAGCCATACATTTTTATGGACACGCAACATACATTCGACCTATCTAGTTACAACAATAAAAAGTGGGAAAATTGATGCGCGACATTTATGAATAAAGTTGAAATTATTGTTTGTCACAGTTTGGTAATGTTGAAACTATTGTATACTAATGCACGCTGTCTGAATGGATAGAGCTACGATCAATACTTTAAATGGCTGCAAAATTCGTCCCGCATCAGCACTTCAATAGTTTTTTTTTAATACTTACAATGGTTGGTCTCCCAGACTTGCTGTTTAATAACAATCCAGTGGCTTGCTGTACAGGTCTACGTCCTACATGCAGTTGGTCGTCAATACCTGTGAATTTTGAGTCGATCTGAAAGTATTCATCTGCCACTACTCTTACGTAGACGTTATACAACAAAACCGGATTTGTGTGCTTGTTGGTCCTACGAAGCGGATGTATACGGGAATTCAACATGGTCACTTGATTAACGGTGGCCGATGTTAATCATAGCTGATGCGCTGGACATGATAAAAATAGTAAGGGCACTAAACCGCCACAGAACAGTTCAAAATGGGAACAAAAGGGGCAACTGGAATATTCCGTATTATCACAGGTAAATCGGTGAATGAGAAAAAGTATTACAATTGTGCATATTGAGGTCAGTTAGAATGGAAGGAGTTGAACTGGATGGATGGCTTGGCTTAGGGAGGCCAGAAAAGTGCGGGCGTTCAAAAATCCTGTTGTAATGAAAATGAATTCCAGATTTGCTGAAAATAAAAAAAAGGTTAGAGTCACTTGACCGAAGTTGGGAACTTCATTCATCGCAAACATCATATAAACATGCGTGGACACTTGGACATATACTTAAATCGAGCTTCGTGAGGCCTGCAGGAACACGATCCAGTTTCAAACGTAACCCATATCTTCGCCAACAATAATTGCCGACCGCATGTTTAGGATTACGAAATTAAACTATACAGTCGGTTGTGAATGTCTGAAGTTCAAAGTAACAAGAACCACACTATATTGAGGTGGTTCGCATAAAACGAGCTATTATTCCGAGATGAATGACAACTTTCACAGACCGTCACTAATCCGCACACGCACAACGACACAGTACTCAATGCATCTTTAATTCGGGCTTATTCGTACAGCTGAATCAAACCAAATTCACACGATGCCGTCGTATGAGCCATCCAATTACGTTACGTTCGAGTGGGCATAGACATAACGACAAGATTCTCTCATCCCTATCGGATTAGTTTCGTGTCAGCCATCCGCAAACCTCACGACGAAACTTTAAGGTTACCATTTGTTCACGGACCACTCTTCTACATGAGGTCGCGAGGTGTCCAGCTTTCCTTTCTAACCAAGATACCGATGATGATACTCATTAACGTTATGAATACCTATTAATCTTCGGCCAATTGGCGAAACTGATTGGAAAACGGCTGTGATAGAACTACAGAGCCATTTCAGCACGGGATCCACCAGTGACAATGGAAGAATGTGCCTTTTGTGTTCTGTTTTGGAATTCTAACGCCTAGTTTCGACGGGGTTCTCGCAAATGAATCAAATGGGATCGGATTTCGGCTATTCCATATTCAACTCAAAACACCCCCAACTACATTAAGGAGCCATAGATCGTAACATTTGTATACTTATCGGACGAGTACACTACAGACATTCAAGACCGGATTTAGAACAGGACTACAAATTTACCTGTCAAACAGACGTAATCTACTAATGAGTCACATTCTTGTGACTTATGTATTGGGAAACCGTTGTCTGGATGATTACGAATCACAAACCCAGTCGAGTCGCCAATGCAATGCAAACTGAACATCCACCATTTTAAACATTTTTAACGCAATAGTTTTAAATTGACTGTAAATAACAGAAAACTGTAAAGTATTATGCGAACCTTCTGTTATACAACACGCTAATTCGGATGTACACATAGTAACTTGTACTACTTTGCATTAATTAAGTTATGCATAGTTGAGAGAGTAGCTGGTCTTTCTACGAATTGTGACAACAGTTATTAAATTCAGAAATCACTACAAGCACGAACCAAAAAAATGAAGATTGGACTAGACACTTCACCTGACCTACCGTCACCGATTGTGGCCAGCGTGCGCAGTGCGGAAACCTCCGCGTGCGTCATACCCCCAACAAAGGCCACAGCGATCACCTTGGCTTTGTTCCGTGGAACGGATTCCGTGCCGCATGTTTCAAGCAACTCTCCTAATCTTCCGGTAACTCTGGACAATTGCAACTCTTCGTGAAGAGCACCTGGTGTCAGATTGACAATAAAA
The DNA here is from genome assembly GCA_014220965.1 of Paragonimus kellicotti. Lineage (NCBI taxonomy): Eukaryota > Metazoa > Platyhelminthes > Trematoda > Plagiorchiida > Troglotrematidae > Paragonimus > Paragonimus kellicotti. The sequence goes on from LOND01029151.1 coordinate 3,954, forward strand.
TCGGCATTTTCGCTCAGTACTGTGACACCAGAAGAACGACGTTGATTCTGATAAGAAGAAACTAGGACAGATGAAACAGAGGACTTTGTCGCAGAATCGCTGCCGTTCACGTCCGATCGAATCCCACTAACTAAACTTTTGCCGGTCAATAGTGCAGATGCAGTCTTAGTCATCAAACTGGACGGACCAGTGCCCATCAACTGTCCAGCAGCCGCAGTGACCGTCTTCGGCAACCATCCTAGCGCCAGTGCTTGAACTAATCGTACGGAAATCGGAACATATCCCGAATAGATGTGGGCCAAAAGCTGATCCGAATCAGCTGAATCTTGTGAAGTAGTGGGCGGGATTAGTAGTCGCAGGTTTTTCTTCAGACTGGTTCCAAACATGCTGCTAACAGCAGTTACGGTATGCCTTGATGCATGTTGAGTTTTCCCGATGGAACCGGCGTCTACCGAGAGATGAGTGAGCAGTCCACTTCCGGCAATGGTGCTGCTGTCATACAACAAACCTATCCGGTCCAAATTGTCCAATGTGAACATATGCTCAAATCCATAGACCTATATTGATCGATAAGAATAGGGCGGGAGTTCATTTTCAGTTGAATTGAAATGAAGTGTTCGACGTAAATGGAGTTTTTAGAAGACAAATGAAAAATTCTAGCTCCGGTTGAAAGCGAAACATCGAAATAAATCGCGCATCTCGCTGTACCGGGTGAACTACCAAGCCGGATGGTCATTCAACCGACCCTCTTGGGGCCGTTAACTGCCGTTCATATATCTCGCTCAAATCCTTTCTCTATCACAATCAGTGTTGACAGCAACATGTCATAGTAGATACTGATACATAACTATCACGCAACCATGAGAATGAAGAAAAACAGAGCAACCCTCATTTCTTATGCAAAACGGGTACGATGATGATATACAATCATGTTGGAACTATACGTACAGGTGCTAAGAAGCAAGTATTAAGTTTGCGGTTGAAACCATCGAGCGATTGACAACAAGAATATTTTCAACGCTCACAAAACCACCATGTAGTACCACAACTTGGCGGACAGAGATCGACCTATGGCTATAAACGGTCTTAAGAAAGGTTAAGGCTATTGCCTTGCAGCAATATGATGGTGAACAAGTCATCAACTAGTGAACATTATTAATTACGAGGAATCAACATATTATTTTGCTCGAATATTCCTACCGGACGTCTGCAAGTTCACCAACTACTTTGTACATCATTGCCAAATACCAGTTTAACTTTGGACGGCCGCATGGATTGTGTTAGCAAACAATGACTCATTCGGCTTTGATTAGACAGTACGCTTCAATCACGATTAATATACGATTACTACGGTATGAGCACAAATGAAACCACTCGACTTGTTCGGTCCTTTCCAGAGGTAGAAATTTTCCAGTCATTTTAATGTTTCAAGATGAGGTTCTGCTGCTAAGCTAACGCCCTCTTAGGAACAAAAATTCGTTGTGCTTAGACAATTTCTTAAGAAAATGTACTCTAATTATCAACGGTCCTGATAGTACATTTACCATCAAAAATGGCACAGTCAGCTGTAGCACTATTTTGAATCCCTGAAAGGTGCGAATATTTTACAACAGAGTGCACATTATTGGTGCATGGATTTTTAGTAAACGGATGCCTCATTCACTAAAATATGTCTCACATTTGAATGTGACTGACAGCTCATAGTGCAGTTGCTCAGACAGTCACTTCGATCAAAACATCTTGATTGCAGAGGTCAACTTTTCGATGTGCGTCTTTTGTTGGCAGTTCAGCGTGGAGCTGAATAACAGTCCGTCACTTGAGACGCCTAGTGATCAAGATCAAGCAAGCAGGCGTAGCTCTGATGGATGTACGTGAACACAAGTTTATAACAAAAAGTTTATAATGTGCTTTAGATTACCATTATGATTTACTCTAACTATTATGAACGTCTGTACTTTTTTCGGTGTCTTCTTCATTAGCTTCCATCTTTGCTTTCCACGTCATTCGCATAAGAAAAAACAATGAATGCATCCAAACAACAATCCAGCTACTCGACGCACGACAGTGGCTTACACATTCCTTGTTTCATTCGACATGATTTACACTCATGACCGACAACTGAAACAGCGAACCATTGCCAGAAACGCGTGTGGTCGACATTAAACGCCAAAGGCGTTCCACACCAAACTGTCGTGCTAAAACTCAAAGAGGTATGTTCCAGCCTTAAACACAAAAAGTTTCGACAGAAATGGCCGTCAACAGAGAAAAGGTGAGAGAAAGCAGTAACAGACACCAGCAATATTCCAACGAGGACGGTGTGTCGTTTAAGTGAACAGTGTACGGCGGAAAATTTCAACTAAGAAGACAATATGCTGAATTCCCACGATAGTTTGCTCATTAGTTCTATGAACGAGTAATTAATTGTTGAAAAGCGGACGATTTTTCAGAGTACAAACTCACTTGTAATATTTCTCGCTTATAATACTCCAGAAGTTTTTGCTTGAGTCCGCCGTTGCAAAATGACTGAATACACATAAGCTGAAGAACCTGTAGTAATGTGAAGAGAGGAAATTTAAAATCAATTTTGAAACAAAAGACTGTTATCTCCGGATCCGTTTGGATCGAATTAATTTAGTGACTGAAAAGAGCGAGTGTTCGCACAAATTTCAGTGGCTAAAATCACTGTCAGTTTGTGGCGACTTTATCCAGAAAGTTCTTACATATACTTCCGTTTGTGACCAATGACCCTTTTTCGTGGAAGTTCTTGACAAACGAAACCATACCAATCGCTCCCGTGGTTGACATCAGCAACGCAGTGAATATAACTAAGTAACCTGATGTACTTGCATAAACCCTGATTTCGATTTTTGTATCCCACGTGAATTAGTAAGCAGCAGAATTCCAAATGCCATATGAGCGTTCCGCCATGAAATTTTGCAACTAAGATTGTATTCAATGTCACGACTTTGGACAGTGACCCCGAGTTTGATTGTGTAAACATTACCACCTTATGCTTGCCCACCAGAACATTGACAACAGCACTAACCGGCGCTTGTCGGACCCGGCAATTCCCACGAGTGAACTAGTATACCGAGTTCCTATTGAATGTGTATGTAGGCTAAGATTAAATAGCATTGAAAGACTAGCGCCAAACCATAATTGATGAAGTAAATGAATAAAACGTTCTCGCGTCAGTAATCCGATGGTGGTACCCAAACCAATGATTGTAAAAATAAATTCCCAGGCGGTTTCCGCGGTGGTAATATGCAGCACAAAAAAAGTGAACGGTTTATCTTAGTAGGGACAAGGTACTCAAAATGAGTGGATTGTCCACCATGAGAACAGTGTGGTGTAGCCGTAATCACATTAAACCTTAAGTCTGAAACAAATCAAGTGTAACGACAATAGTTCCAAAGTCATTGACTTTACTTGCTATTAAACTTTAAATAAACTGACGGTATAGCGCATTGATGGTAACAGTAGGTCTAATCATAATTCGACTGCGGATGCAAACGACATTCTTATTTTCAGACACTCCAATGATGAGAATGATACGAGTCGCATTTATGGGAGAGACCAGTGATCATAGAATACAAACCTCTTCTATCGGGGCCATACGAAGAATGCACTCCTCAATGTACGGATGAGCTTTGTCCGTTTCGAAGCCATTCAGAAAGTCTGAAACGGAAAAAAAGGTGTGGGTGAAAATACTTATGGTCCAATAACAGCAACCCACTTTGCACGAAGATAAGTGGAGAGTCGAAGTTTAACTAACCTGTTGTAGCTAATACATGACAGAAAATGTGGACTTAAAGCATCCATTTGGTTGTATTTTTTTTTAGAGGAAGTAAGACGACAGTCATAACAATCTAACAAGAGATTCGACTAATAAAGCAAAAACACGATTTTGTACAGAAAAACATTTTAACTGCAGAAGTTCAAAGATCATGAGGAAGTAAAAAACGAAACATTCCGTATTTACGCTTCTACCTCACACAAACGATAGCGTAAACCCTTGCTTCGACTCCAAAAACGATTATTTTGGATGAACAGCATATCTGCTCACCAGCATGTAGACGTACAAACAAAAGTGGCCGCAAAAGCAAAGTGAAACAAAAACTGGCTACCCTGCATGAAAGTCGTATTTTTATCTAGCACAACAAACTGGCACACTTGTAAAGATACGTGATTTTGAACAAGACGAATTGCTAAGACAATTTTTTTTCGAAGGCTACCGTCTCTTCAAACTGCACGCATCATCCATGTACGCAAGTGTGATGAGCGCGCTCGTCAAGACCACAGCGCAGTTCATCGCAATGTCCGGGTGAGTGGCTGCCGATACAGCAGCTTACCTGTTTCTGATAGAAGACCACCGATTTGTTCAGCATTTTAACTTGTCGATTAGAGTGTAGAACAACGGTAACCTCCACGAAGTCATTCAGGTGTCCCTGTTCATCATACAATTGCATTCCAAACAATAACAGTCGCGCGGCTCGAGCAAACAATGGACCACATCCCGGTCTGGCCTCGGAAATAAGCGTTCCTGAAATGATCAGGAAGGCTTAGTGTCACAGAATCCGGGAGGCAGTGAGTCAAGTGTGACGAAACTGCCTGACAGGTCGAAATAAGCGAAGGCTTCGTTCATTACTCAAACATAACCTATCTGTAGGACAACGCGGCATCGTCAACTATAACGACAACGTTCGCTCTTGTTTGTGTAACATAAAACCAGCACATTCCAAGCATCAAAGCCACAAGTTGTTTCCAGTCCACAGCATGAGAACGTTCACCGACTTTTCGTACAACCATGTCAGGGCTTTTTGTGCTGTATTCAGATCCAGCAACTGTGCAGTTGTAAGTGTGTTGATCGAGAAATTCAGACATCGCGACGCAGGTGGTTGCATTCCATTAAATTAACTTAGTGAACAGTGGTAACACTTGGATCTGAGATGCATGACACTGGATTCGCTTCTTCCCAACATTCAAACAGTCTAGCATAAGCATGAATAAACCCTATTACTTTGGGCTAAAGGGACCCTTAGCTGTTAACCACTTCTCGCTCTTAGGTTAAATGCGAGAGCATAAACTCACCGGTACAACCGTTGGTGTAGAGTTGCTAGTTTTTCACTTGAAGACTCAGAGTCAAGAAGACGACAATTGGTCAAACTATTTCAGTTGTTTGGTTTCAAAAATGCAAACACTTGAAGGATTGCGCCAAGTACCTGAGATTCTAGCCAAGCGTCTATGACGCGCAGCACCTTTCGCAGATGCTGTAGCGAAAGGTCGTAGAGTGCAATATAGACAAACGATGATTTAATGTAGGGAAATGAAGACCGTTGTTACTGTTAGCCATTGCAAGTCCCGTTTGTCAGTTGGCTGCAGCTCTTGTAGCTTACGGGATGTGTGTTTCGAGACGTCAGGTGAGATGGCGGTTAGTCCGGTTAGGTAGCGTCCGTGTTAGTGTGTGTGAATTAGGGATAATCAGTGAAGCGGAGAATAAAAATCTACAAGAAAACCGTCTTATTCTTAGCTACAACTCGGTTGTCCGTATTAAAACGGTACGTATCATGATGTTGAACAATTGGGTTCAGACGTTTCCTTCCGCCTTTTATTTCCAAACAAAGGCTTGTTGTTTGGCCCTGAACATTAGCGTCTACAAAACGTATTACCGTCAGTTATGATGATGAAAATCACCAAACCAATCGACTCCACTTCTCAATGAATAAACAGTGCGGCACATCGGTCGACTAGCACGGAAGTGCTCAGCTAATGCTGGTTGTTGAAAGGAAATCGTTCTACACAGTGGCCTAGCTAGTACAAGCGATTAGTAGCAAGCGTTCGTTTCTGTCATTTACTACGACTTAGACTAGCTTTCATCTAACACAACAAACGCCCAAAGTGCTTTCGTCATCCTGACTGACATCCCGTCAAAAATATTACAAGTTGGTAGAGTGACATTACCAAAACAGACGACATGATCAGGGCCAACTCAATATTCGGCGGGTGAGTAACTGAACCCCAATTTAAAATTTCCTCGTGCGGTCAATATATATATATATATATATATATATATATATATATATATATGTTTGATAACGGATCCTAGTGTGGATTTGAAACGTCACAATAAATCGTTCACTACTCAGTGTGTGCCTTTTTAAATACTTTATATATATACTACTTACATATAACTAAAACGTATTGGCCACATGGGGAACAGTTACTCTTCCGCTGAATATTGAGTTGAGTCTGATCACGCTGTCTGCTTAGACAGTGACATTCTACCAACTTGTAATATTTTCGGAATATTCTGGCGAACGTCAAGAAATTCGAATGATCACAAGGAGTCACAGTGGTTGACAGCTGAACCAGCAATAGTACTACAAGAGGCAGTGCTCCATTTACACATTGCGTACCGTTTAGGTGCTGAATCCAAGTGCCATAAAAGCGTAGAGCGAACTTCGCACATGCCAGTGCATGAGGAAAATCCAGTAATCTTTGACTGATGAGTAGTCGGGGATTTGGTTAATTTCAAGTTGAACATCACCCACAATTGATCGCAGCTGTCGCATTCCCATAGACTTTCCAGTCGGCCCCTTTCGAAAAGAAGCACTAGACTCGAGTTTCGCTCTCATTAGAGCTCGTCAGTAGTGCATATCCTTGCCACTGCCGGGACTAGAACTCCGGCCACGCTTTCACTTTACACCCTAAGCATGCAAGGCGTTTACAGTACATACCAACCACATTTTTTTATCGGATCAACATGGTCTGCACATTGTATGCGAAATTAACTAAGCCGTTTCGTGAGCATTTTCAATGTCAGTCAGCTTGTTCCTGGCAGAAGCTCGACTCCAAATGCCTCCACTAAAATATCATCGATTAGGTGGTTGGAAAAAAGGGGGGAATCGGAGACCCCTGTCGAATGCCAGATATAGCTGTCTATAAACACACACTACTCAGAGTGGACATACAACGATTTCAGCAGACTGACACACTATTGGGACTCCACTATGATAGACACAGACATAGAGAACATGTCCTTGGGAATGTCACAACTAAGCGCACCATCTCCCTTATCTACAGCTGATTGAGCTGGTTGAGGTCAGTTGAACTGTTCTTCCGGGCGATCAGCCCGGTTATCAATTTGTGGCGAGCAAGCAGTAAATTGGCGAGCCGTCACACACTGTTCCACTAACACTTTGCTGACCGCCAGCACAACCAGGAACAAGGAAAAACAGCCCGCGATTATTTCACAGGAGGGTGCCATTTCCATCTCTTTAGCTCACTCGATCAATCAAGTTTTACGGTAAGTACACGGGCGTTTCCGAAGTTCGACTTTCAGCTCATCGTAGTCTATGTCATACTCGGACTCTAGGAGAATCAATCGATTTTTGTTAATAAGCACTGTCACGGTAATTTCGGATACTTACCGGTGGTTTATGCCGTGTAAAAGAGACTGCTTCGGGAACCTCACTTAGAGCCCATGGCTCCACAGTCCGACCTGCCTGGTTTTTGGACCACACCCTAAACGGATAATTAAAGACTCGGCTCGTTTCATAGTAGGGGACTGTCCAAGAAACGATGAATGAGAGACTGATGTCCGATTCCGGCTACTATTACGCGCAGGAGATGTGTCACAGGCTGGATTGAGCTTTTGAGAAGTATCGTCTGCACTTCGACCGTATTGAATAACACGTCAGCGATCACGGCCAACCACTAGGCTGTTTTTTGACAACTTCTCCAATCCCCTCCCTCCACACGCGAAAAACGATAATGCTGCAACTGCATGATATGCAATCTTAAGAGGGTAATTGTTTTTCGTCTGGCTGCCTCCTTCAGCCCGACTAACGTGGTTGTACTGGAGGGAGTAAGGTCCCAGTTGGCAGAGCCCTCCGAGTCAACGCAGCGCGTAAGCCTGACCATCAATTCAGGGAAGCAAAACAGATCAGGATGGAATGCTCCAGCAAAAAGAACAGACAAGAGCGAGAGCTGGTACCAATACCAACAGAAAGATATCCACCCAGGAACTGTCCTTCTCAAGGAGCACGGTATGACAAAGAACGACAATTTTTTGCTTCAAACATAAGGACGGGTGATTGTATCGGAGAGTATGTAGCGTGATTATTGACCATCATGCCTTAAAAATGGCGCAGACGGATGGCATAAACAGAGGCCCAAAGTCTTTACGATTAACTAAACGTCAGTGTACTTACCTTGAGGCCAACTAATCTACAGCTGCATGCATCACAATATGCGCAACATGTTAAGCATTGTCTGACATCACGGCAACGGTTGAGGCCCAAGATAGTCGTGACAACGGTGCTCATTACTAATCACACGACTGTCCATTCCATCCACGATTACCCCGACTGTTTCTGCGTATGCTCGGATAGATCGATGACATTCAGTCCGCACATGTCCTCATGGGTCACAAGGTGAGAAACGCTGTGGTATAAAGGCCGGAAACCCAACTCAGTGTCCTGGTTAGGATTTCCCCTTAGGAATTCAGTCGACCCTGTTGCTGCATATGAAAACCACCCAGTCTGCACACTCCCTGCGTCCTGGGTTAGATGTATATGATCAAAACGTGTTCTGCCGTTTTCTTGTTGGTTAAAAACAGGCCACCTAAAGTTCTGTTGATCACTCTACACATGCTGATGCCTTTTTATGGTAGTCGTAAGTGTAATTATGTAACTATGCAATAGACCGTGTTTGAAACAATAATTTCGAAAAAAAAAACAAAGCGTACGACGTGCGGGTTCATAAACACCTACCTTGTTGAGCGGATAAACTGAGCATGAAAACATCTGTGTTGACAAACTTGTGTAGTTTTTCAGCGATTGATGTATCTAGCCAGGAACAGATGAGGAAAACCAATTAAAGACGGATCAGGAATAGGAAGAAAAGCAAGTGACAATCTAACCAAACCCAGACTACGACTCACTGAGTTGCAAAACGACGGCTATTGTTAAAGACACAATGAATCGGGTTGGAAGCGTGAAGAAATGGCTTCAACTGTTTGCGGCTTCGGACTGTAAATACCTAACAACAGCCGTATGATAACTGTCCATAACTCAACAAGATCATCAAACGGTCGCCACTAACTTGGCTCACACAAATCCCCACTGTAGAAGGCCATTTCTAACAGAATGGTTGTTACTTTGAAAACTTACCATTTGACATCAGAACAAATCTTCTCAAGTTTCAGTCTGATGTAGAGTAAGACGATAGAAAACCAGCTGATGCCTAAAGGTCAATCATGCATAACGACAACCACGATTAACTCGCCGAGTCAATATACTGAGGACGGGTTACGGATACAAACTAGGTTGAACTAAAAAATTGCAAGCTGTGTATATCGAGCGGATAAACCAAGATATTAGATTGACAAATTTTTTAGGGCTTCAAGAACCACAGCAGTGTTGTACGTAACAATGAAGGTGCAGTAGGCGGAACCGGAAAGCGAACAGTCAAGCTATAAAAGAGATTCCATTACAACGAGCCTGAACCACGACAAACTGTGAGCTTGCATCTCGATGACCTATTGGGCTAAACTGGACGGTGTGGCCACCACACCGATAGAGTCACTCATACCAGGCAGGCCAATGGGTAGAGGTCTGACAAACCCAGTCTCCTGGTTGGGGGTTGGAAGAAGGTTGGCATCTTTTTCCGGAAAAAGTACCAGTTCTGGTACACTGCCACCCAACCGCTGCCTTGCGGTACAGGCTTTTGAGCCAAAGGCTTTGGTTGAGAACCCTAATCGTTCTCCTGTCTAGGTCTGGGCGTCCTGGCAGTATCTCAGCCCACACACAACCATGAATATTCACAAAACAATAAATTCCATACTGCATCGGCCGTCTCGCAGTATAAACCGGGTCGCCCTATCTGTTGCATACCAGGTGGATAGGCTAATCCCGAAACCCACTCTTCCTCCTAATATCCTATCAGATTTAGTCCTCAGGCTCCTCCCGACCCTCATTTACAGTATTTACTCTACCGGTCCCACAGCAAATATTGTTAATCACTGTACCACTGTCCTGGCAAGTCTCATCTCTTACCATTCAGCCTCAGGCCTCCCTCGTCCCTTGCTTAGACCTAGAATGCGAATTAATATAGGTGCTTTCAACGTTCGCACTCTAAAACAGGTAGGTCAACAGGCCGCTCTCGCACGAACGTTAGACTCGTTAAACGTCGATGTCTGCTGTATCTCGGAGACTAGAATCCAGGACAGTAGTCAACGTATGGAACTAACAGCACCCGCATTGTCTACCCGATACTGGTTATACACTTCGGGTGACTCCACAGCCTGCCGTTACAGGTCAGGCTGGGAGTAGGTATAGTTCTCAGCACGACGGCCGCAGCCGCATTAGTAGATTGGATTCCTTGTTAGCAGTAGACTTTGGGTCGCCCCTCCGAAAGGTCAAATTAAGACCACCTCTAGACGCGAAACCTCCAGAAATCTTTTCACTGTGTCTGCTTATGCTCCAACTGACATCGGCGTCAAGGACGCATTTTACTCGGATCTGGCCGCTCTCCTTCGGTCGACACGTGGCTCTGATATAGTCGTTCTGGCCGGAGATATGAATGCCCAGGTCGGCCGCCTTTGATAAGGGT
>LOND01029151.1:14667-32170 GCA_014220965.1 Paragonimus kellicotti
ACGTATCTATTTTTAGTAGTTAGGTCACTTCTTCTCCCGGTCTTTCTTCTCGTTTCCTGTATACGGTTTGCTTTTTTTCTTCGTGGTTGTGTGGCAGTTAAGCATCAGTGTGAACCACTGATGTATTGCTGTCTATGGTGATGATGATGACAATAAAAAGGATATTTGCATCCTAATCCAAATCCATGACGTTTGCTTACTCGTACACAATAATTGGGTGGTGTGATATGGCTTTTGCATGTATGTGAACTCTGCAAATATCTTTCTAACAGAACAGCACACTAAAAATCCCAGGTAAAAAGGCGGCGTTCGTAAAAGGTAGGATGACACGAGTGTACCTCAGCGTTAAGGCCACTAGCCATTTACTTAGCTTATTGAGATTGAACTTCAAGCCTTACAAATATATATATGCCCAGCCGAAGCCCCGACTTTACACAACTGGGTCTCATCTAAAATATACACAAACGTCAACAAACGTGAATACATGGTACTATGGCTTTGGGCCGCCGTTCACTGCATTGATAGAGACTATTTCAGAATAAAATATTCTACTGATCAGGAAGGAGACAAAACTGCGCACAGTAAACTCGGCTGACAGAGATAATAGCTGCGTGTATGCAGGCATGCCACTGGCCGCTGCACTCAGTCACAATGGTTAGCATTCAGATCGGCGTTTTATAAGAGCGCTAAGTTCCTAGCTCCGCAAACGATACGGGTACGCGGACAAACAACTCTGAACTGTGCGTTCTTATTAACTGATTGATTGGCAATGCTGGATAACGCATAAGTTGTTCACTCAATCATCCCACTTAACTTGGGTCGGCTGACAAGAATAACGGGTCAAACACATGTCTGTATAAATCTTCGTTCTGAATGGTTCACACCTCCGAATTGCAGTGCAAGAATTATTGCACAATCTGTTTTTTAGCATTAACCAATAATTATTGAGTGATTCCTGGTTAAGCCACAACGAGTTAAAAACCAGAGTTATCGGTTTCGCAACTCTTTGGTTTTTAACTCGTTGTGGCTTAACCAAGGAATTACTTAATAATGAGCATCAGCACAACGCACAATATGTTTTCCCATATCCGTTCTGTTTACGGTTCGGAAGTATTAACCAAGAATCTTCCGAGTGTCAAAGATTACGAGGACGAACAGCATTCTCATTTATATCTTCTCAGTGGCACGAAAAACTGACGAAATGATGCCGCGCAATTGTGCTAAGCGGTTCACAGTTTTAATCGGACTGTCTGCAATAAAGAACATAGGGGTGGAAACCCTCCGATCTTTGGGTAACATTTTGTATTTTTGGGGTACGAAGGGCCTTCTATACAGAGGAACCTGATGGCTTAGCTTATTCGACAAAGTCAGAAAGGCTAATCAAAGCATGGTCGTCTGTTTAGTTTATCCAGCGGATACAACAAGCTCTTGTCCATAAAAAAAAGTTGGATAGGAAGAGAGATCGGTTATCTCCGGTGAACATAAATGGGGGCGAATATCCGGAACAAGTGCCTACGAATTCGCACCGGGACGGAGCGTAGGCTCAGCTCAACAGTTTGAAATACTTTTCAATGAATTTATTAGGAAATAGCTCCAGAATATCTTACGAGTAAAGGGATTGAAAGCGGCCTTTGAACCCAAAGGAACCACGAATGATGAAGGATTGTAACAGTGCGTATGCTCCAAGACCCGTCGACGGTTAAAAGTGTGATTAATCCAACCGTAACTGAATAATAATCCTGTTCGTCCCGAATATGCCTTTCCTTGGGTTAGGTGAGCCATTGGACTATTAAGCTAGTGGGCACTTTGGACGTAAACGGGAATAACTGTTGGTAAGCGCCAAACACGGAGTGCCTTCTTTTCAGTTCCTCCAAACGGATGAGAAAGCAGTGACCTCTGTGAATAAGACCCAATCACTTTCTTTGAAAATAAACGATAGGAGGAGGTCTGAGTGTGACGTATTCCAACGCTCCGAAAGCTTCAGCTCCATGATTAACTGTGCTTTCGACGAAGGGTGATCAATCGGATTACTTGGTCTACGTAATAGGATTTAGGCTGCGTGCTTATAGGATCGTATCTGTGGCTGGTAATACAGTTTACAACCTATAAGTGCAACTGTTTTTTTTTACATAGATGCTTCCATCCGATCTGCTTAGAATACCCACACATATACCTCAGTCGACACTTCAATCTTGATCAAATTAGTGTTTAGCATTGACCATCCCGCCAGGGTCGCAGAATGGATCACTATCGTGCATGTGAAGGGGAAACCAATGATCTGAAGTACACACCAGGCTCAACGCAAACGGGACTCGAGACAGGTCGATAATACCTTTGAGTATGGCAACATTCACTGTTCTGGTCCACAAAGTTGCAGTAGGCTGACAGCATGCAACCCGCTCCTAAACTAGTGGGTCAAAAAACAGCAAACGTGAAAATCTAATTCCACTTAACACAGTCACCGCTGATAGCAAATGAACATCCTAATGATTCACACTGAATGGCGGCGACGACGGAAAAACGACCACATCAGTTCAAACTAAAATCCATGGCTCCAAGTCGATTAGCAGGGCGAAACATGAAATGTAGCAGCGATCGAAGGATCTAACTTGGAATAAAATGGCCATTGATTTTACGAACTAGAAGAATAAGTTCACACGAAAGCACACACCACAGAGACAAAAAAAATCAGAAATTCGAAGGCGGTATTTTTTATGCATGAGGATGAACTTACGAATCTCCAGTGCAGCCCTAGCGGAGCGAAGTTCCGGTAGCTGATCAACAACCCGCCGTAACTCCGGTAGTTCTTTCACCGCCTTTGTCTCCTATCAGAAAACAGCATGCAGCTCGAATCATTCAATTTAGATGAGACAAACATAATACATTTCAGCAACTTAAATGTCCAAAGAAAAGTGTGCCGATTTAAAGGTAAATACTTCAGATAGTTGGATACGTGATTCTCACCACTTCTCCATTACCCGGGAATACCGAAGTCAGTCTAATGTCATTGGAAAAATCGCCAGATAGTGAATCGAGGAAGTCCTCGTATGGATGTAACATAAGGGATAAACAAGCGTAGACAACAAATGGTGTGAAAGTTAGCGTGGTGGATTCATAGCTGAGAAGTACGGGATCGGCGGTATCCGTTCCGGGATTAACCTGAGGTACCACAAACACACCACGTATCCCGTGTAAACCTGAAGGAACAAGACCATTAGTCGTGTGCAAGACCTTTGTGTCCAGCCGACCAATGGTGGTAAGTCATACAGCAGGCCAGTGTGAATGTGAAAACGGTATCTCTGGGAGATAAAAAGAGCGAGAATCCAGTGGTAGGGCCTAAGCTTAGAAGGTATAGAAAATATAAGGCAGGAAGCAGTTCAATTTAGGAGGACACACTACACTCTGGATAAGAAAAAAAAGAGACTAAGTTTAAAAGTGGACTGGAAAAACAATTAAAACAATACATTCATCATACATTGCATTAAGAAGACTGAAGAAAAGAATGGATTGAAGGCCAGAATGGCCCAGATTTCTGAAAAGGAAGGCGAATGATTTGCTAAGCGATAGCGGTCGTTCGCTGATACGAACGGAAAAAGGATATAACTGACAACCTATTTGAGTGTAATGTACTCGTCGTCGCTTCATCGACGGTGTACCATGAGAACACAATAATCCGGAACAGCCAGCGCATTCGTAGTCGAATTTATCGTAATGCCATAGTTGTGTCACTACGACCTATGGCACTTCTAGGTCCTTAGCGTGCCGCACGCCTTAACTCACAGATGCGCTACTACCACTCACTGAATCTTCGGACGCCCGTTCGGGTCGTATATCTCCAGACGTACCGGTTCAAGGCTAAGTACCCTCGAGATCCAAGATCAAAAGACTTGGACAGCATCCTGCTATCGCAGCTTCTGTCAGCAACTTGGTTACTACGTTTACCTTCGATCAGGACATCCCCGAGCTCTTGAGAAACTGCTTTCTGGTCCCGGATGCAACGAACTAATTGGAGTAAAGCATATTTCAAAACTGGGCCGCCATACTTTAGAAGTTCCCCCTGACAACCCACTTCACCTACAGCCCTTCCGTCTAGCAGTTGTCCAATAGCTCTCTGCATCTCTGCTTAATCTAGGATGAAAGCGAATGAAACGTTGACGGCTTGTTGTGGCAGATCATTTACGGTCTCCCAGTCAATGGTAACAGGACGGTTTAGTAGGCTATAAAAATGCTTGCGCCAGACTTTAAATATAGACTGCTGTCATAGACGCTGGTGCGTGTCCCAAAATCTCCATCAGCCATTGGGCGACGCTATGATAAGGAGTATTTAGACATGTTCAGTATCGGACTGAGCGGTTGGTTAGGCTCGTGAATCCACAGGAGCCCATAAAGTCGGTATAACAGAATCTGTGGGTTTGATTCAGTCGGACGAAGCTTCTGAAATCAAGCAAGTCTGTTTAAGACGCTTTAAACTATTCACTATCTGTTCCTCGAGCATGTGCGTCCTATCTCTTTCATCACCCGGTTGGTTGAATTTTGATTCGTTCACAGCCTCGCAAACAAGGTGAGGAAAATCTACTCGGAAGACGCCATCGAACATGAGACGGTTGGTATACCAAACGTCCTGAGACAAAACGGTTATCTCGAAGGGTTTGCAGAACGGTCATCACGTCCTGCGGTTGTTCGAGTGGATAAGAATCCTATATTCGTCAAATTCCCACTCAAAAATAATCTAAAAACAGATTTTCTCAAATCGTAGAATGTACAACGCACTACTGAGAACCTTTCCGGTCGCGAAGCTGCGATCCTGGTTCACCAAGTACGCGCATTCTATCTTCTAACGCGAAAGACAAGATGTCTGTTCACGCCAGAAATATGGCCGTTTAATCTTTCTCCTGGTACTACGCAGCGGAGTACACTGAACGCAGAACGAGGAGGCCTGGTAAACGCATGAAGGAGCATCAACCATTGTGGTTTAAAAGTGGTGCAGGAAAATCGGTAAGTAGCATTCGTCATCCGATTACGTCAGCTTGTGTTACATTGTCATAGGTAGTTTATTCAAACTCTTCCTGACCTATTCTGATACCTTGACGCGGTGTTCAGGCGCTTATGCACTGCATTGATTCGAGCGCTGTTCCGACTACAACTTCGGTCCCCGCAGACAGGCCAAAGAGGACGAAAAGCAGTTACACTCATAGGATTGTATGTCGCACTACTGACCGCGTAGGAGTGCTTAGGTAGTGAGGCACGATCCTATGGGCATACAGCAGAACTATTTTTATAGTTGCGGCACTGCTGTCTTCCGTATCAGGAAGAAGGGGGTTAGAAAAGGTACCCTCAAAAAGAGCACTCCGATCGCCCAACGGTTGACCGTGACCGCCGGCGTATTATCCAATACGGTCGAAAAACATCTATCACCCAAAAGCCCGATGTAGCTTCGAGTACATCCACTGCGCGCAGCAGTGCTCAGAATCAGACATCAATGTCTTATTCACTGCGCCCTCGGGCTAGGCAAGCCCCTCACTGCCAAGTGAGTCAGACTTTTGAGTCATTGGCTCCGGGTAGGGTTCCCCAATAAAACCGTTGTAGGTCAGAATTTCGGGATGGGGTCTCTCAAGTCAAAACTTCCCGCGGCATAAACGACCGGGAAGTATCAGAAGTTATCGCTCTCCCGACAGTGACATTATTAACCCAATACGACTTTCCATTTCATTTTGTCCCCCCCCCTCAATTTTTCTGCTTTTCACGTGCCTTCGGGCGATAACTGTTTTCTAAGGCCTGAGGTTTGGGGGCTTAAACTTACGCACTGATGATGTCACCTCGCTTGGTGATGAAACGTTTGCAACCTAAATGCCAAGCCCGGCGAACATCCCAATACCAAAACTCATCAACCCGAGCTGCGAAAAACATCGCCACTGTTTCCAATTATCAGAGGTCAGTTAGAGTTCCAGACGGCCCTCCGTCGGAAGCAGAAGTGGTCCTAGAGCTCAAATTATTGAAGCGTAACAAGGCTCCTGGACCAGACCTCCTCCCTCCTTCTCTTTTCAAGGATGGCGGAGAGAGGTTGATATCAGAACTGACTAAACTCCTCCAGACGATTTGGGAGACTGAAGAGGTACCTCGCGATTGGTGCTTGTCAACAGTAATTCCCGTTTTCAAAAAGAGGGCCCGAAGTCTATGTGACAACCACAGAGGCATCAGTCTAGTGTCTGTTGCGTCCAAGTTACTCACTGGCCTCATTTTACGTCGGCTCACTAAGCCCAGAGAAAGTCAGATACGTGAAGAACAGGCAGGATTCCGATCCGGTCGAGGGTGCGTTGATCACATTTTTACCTTGCGATGGATCTTGGAACATCGGCACTCTTATAGGCAGCCGACGGTCACCGGTCTTTTAGACCTAAAGGCTGCTTTCGATTCAGTTGCTCGTAACGTTCTCTGGAACTGTCTTCTTCGCAAGGGAGTACCAGGGAAATACGTGAATCTGTTGAGATCACTGTATGCTCACTCTGCAAGCAGGGTGAGAGTTTATGGACAACTGTCTCGGGCGTTCATCACTTCTAGTGGTGTTCGTCAAGGGTGTCCGATTTCCCCCTTCCTGTTCAATTTTGTCATGGACGACATTCTGGAGGGTGCGTTTGAGGAGTCCAGTGAGCTTGGTGTTGAGCTTCTTCCTGGCGCTAGGTTGACCGATCTGGAGTACGCGGATGGGAATTGTCTTACTTAGCCCTTCTGCATGCAGACTATGTCGAACAAGGGGAGTGACTGGGCTGGTTTGTATAGAATGCGCTTCGCACCCGTCGATGTTTCTGTCCAATTAGCCCACATTAAGTGGACTGATCGCGTGAGCAATGCGGCAGTTCGCCGGCGCGTATTCCGGAACGCTCGGGATGCGCGATTAAATGACCTGGTAATGGGGTAGCGCAGTCCGTGATGGTTCGGTAATACACTCCGTATGCCAACTGAGCGTTTACCGTACCGGGCATTATATACTGAGACCACCAACAGTTGGGTGAAACCACGTGGTGGTCAAGCAACAACGTGGTCACGAAATATGAAGACCCTGACTGCTCCACTGAGCAAAGTGGGTAGGTGTCGCCTGCCTGGCTGGGGTCCTCGTGATCACTCAAATCGCTGGTCAGAAACGTTATAAGAGACGGCGGTGTGCCTGCGCTCACACCATTTCTAGTTCTTCCGCCTAGTCCATCATTATTATTGTCAATATTACTCTACAACCTTTTCACCAACGTTTTCTTCTAGGATATTCCACGTCACTGTTGAGGTGAGCGGCAGCCCGAGCCACAGTACCTTTGGTCAGGCTCATGGCTGTTATGAAAATGATGATGATATTCAAGCTCCTGAACTTCTTTGACCCACTATTCGCCTACCCACGAACGCATATTTCATTCACCCTGATGTAACATTAGCAGACTGTCTATACTCCTTTATTGGTGAATAAGACTGATTTGGTTGCTTTCTTGATGTCTAACTGTAACTGCGTTTTTCTCACGCTTTAATCGACATCTATTATTTAACCTTTAGAAGTGTAATGACCTGATGATGAATTTCTCGAAAACATGTTCGTCAACTTGTTTGTATTCCATTTAATGCATCTCCTGGTCAGAATCCGTTGGAGTGATCGACGGTCAATAGTTTAGTACCACTGACAAACCTTAGGGTGAAGTAAAAACACTCTCACAGAACATTCTTACTAGGCAAGCCGGACAGAGTTATTGATGAGACACAACAAACCAACGAATGTATTAACAATGCAATTAGACACATGTGTTGTAACGTTTGTGGCAGGAGCATATAAAAAACGACTGTTTCCCAAGATATTTGAACACCATGCAAGGGATCTCGTTTGAGTCAAGACGGTTCGCGATAATCAGTCTGATCGCACAATATCCTAGTGTGTAACACTCACCAATGCGTCGGAATTAACCTCCGATTTTAAAATCGGGTGAACAATGAGACATGTAGAACTTGACTACAGTGTGTCTTAACGGTTGCTTCGATCAACTATTGTTCATTCACAAGTCCAGCGCTAGTTGAAAAGAGACAAAAGCTGTGGTTAATCACTTCGTTCGTTAACGGTTTATCAAGCTTAATTAAAGCTGTGGTTAATCACTTCGTTCGTTAACGGTTTATCAAGCTTAATTAAGTAGTGATATCGTGAATGAGAGATTTCGATGCCTCCGTTTTGTGTGTGTGTATGCCACGTGCTATAATTGATCAAGAGCAATTTATCCATGTTAAACTGCCAATGACATACGCATTCGACCAGTCCTCCAGCTAAAGTAACGCAACACCCTGACACTGGTTTCAAGTCGGAGGTCCCACCATTTTGTCTGGCCGAGAGTGTTTAACGAGATCCACCTTCTCTGTCGCACGTGCACGAACCAATGAGTCCTATCCAATGTGAAGACAGTAGGATTGAAGTCGGCGACCTTAAGATAATGGACTGTCAAAAGAATATCACAGTTCAAGGGTGTGCGCCTGACTTTTATTACAGTACCAAATCCAATGGGTAGCTTCGCTGACCGACAGTTCCGCATCGTGGGTATGCCTTGGGCGTGTCTGCACTGCACAAGACATCTGCTGTATACTTTGCACAACAGTCCCTTTCTACGATGTTACCCCCACTTACAACTCGGTTGTTTACTTGCAAGAAATGAGTACGTTGGTGTTGGTCTTTTGGTTTTAAATGTAGACATTTTCGAAGATAAGTCTTATATTTCCTCTTTCTATAATCTTCACACCGACAGGTGTTCTCCTCAACACGGTTGTATGCTACTTAAGCATAGACGTCCACTTCTGACGTATTTCTGCCTACTCTGTGGAAGTGCCCATTGTGAGCAACAAACTGGGACCTGTAACAAGACGAGTGATACAGTTACTTCTCAACGCTTGTAAGTACTACGAAATAATTGAATTACATAGTAATCATGTATGACATGTAAGTATGCTGTTTTACGCTGATAGTGCAATGTGAGCGGAAAGAGGTGCTTCGTAACTATATCCGGAGAAACCCGGTTGGCGAAGCCTGTGAGTATGGGTGTTAAAAGTTCAAAGAATAAGCACAAATTAATGTCTAAAAATAAACACGAGGTGCGGAGATTCCTTGCTAATGCAAAACTGTTTGAGACCAACGGCGATGCTTCCTTCACAGGTGGTCTATCAGAAACGGAGATATGCTTCTGTGCAAAAAACCCCACTGTTACATCTCTTCATCGAACGGACTTGAATGTACACGACACTTCCTGAACTAGACATTCTTGTGTTCCATGAGGCCTTAGGTATCAACTAGGAAAGTTATTTATTAATTATCAGCAATTTTGACACCGACCACATTGATTACAGCAAGACCACTATTTTGCCCGAAGTCACACACCTCTGTTTGCGATCGAAAATCTTTCAGCCATTCGATGACTTATTTTGACAACGTGAAGGTCAGTGGCAACACAGCAGTCCTAAACGCGGTCAATAAAGCAGATCTAACAGGGCTGCTTAACATCACCACCAACATAGACAACAATATATTAGTGGTTCACACTGATGGTTAACTGCCACACAGCCACGAACGTGCACACCGATGGGGTGTGTAACAATCGTGCGTCCAACGTGGATAAACACAAGCTTTGTGTCAACATGCACATTTTGGTCCACAGATTCTCACAGGTCACAAATAAGAGACAAACTGGGCGACAGCGCTGCAGTGTTCACAGTGGAGGTAGGCAAAATAGCATATTACATAGAATGAGGAAATTACCGCGATTTTCCGCGAGGGTTAATTAAGGACCACAACAAATGTTCGTCGTATGGGTGATCACTATGAAGAGTAATCACGAAGAAGAGAATATGGCAAATGCCAATGTGTACATTCATTTGACCTTACCGAATTGAGGGGCACACTCATAAATGAAATACACTACGTTATGGTCTGCGTGTTGCTGGCAAAAAAAGAACGTAAATGGCTTAGTTGTTTTACATGAAATTGAAGCAACGACCGCGTCACTAATCAACAGTGAATGTTTGAGTGAATAAATTCGTTTTTCTGGTAAGCTATCCAGTAGCTTTCAGAATCTGAGGGCCCGTTCAATCAGACAGTGAATCTTACTAACCGTGACAAGAGCGGAAATCTCCTTGGACCGTTTGGACAGTATTGAACCCACAGAGGAAAAGTTCTGATCCCGCAACTCGGCAAACACTTCGTCACTTCCGTTGAGTGTTACACGTTTCGTCTGATCCGTAGATTCTGATGAGGGGTCAGTCAAACGGGTTACACCTGGAAATGACGAACATAAGTATTGTTGTTAATATTAAATTACAGTGGGTACAATGTAGTGCACAAAAGCCACTCTGTTGTTTGGTTGTAGCATGCTGTGTTTGGGATTTATGCTCATTTATTTCAAACCCTGTCATACAACAGCGACCGAACATATTGCCTTACAATACCTTAATGTTATCACAACGAAAATACTACGTAAATACCGATTTTGCTCGAATAGTTGTCAAAAGCTGGGATTAGTTTGCAGATACGTACGTAATCGCCGTCGGCTCAGTGCTAGATTCCTTTGCCCGTTGACAATAAACGTCAATAGCGACTATCTGATTAAAATACGGTGGAGTGACTCAGCATGGTTCAATCGCCATGTTACCGTCACTCAAAGCAATTACCGTGCACGTCTCCAATATCGTTTGAAACCTTTTACAACCAATAGCAGTAGCTCGTTAACGGGAGCAGGTAACATTGGGAGCCATTCTCTTTCAAAACAATGGAAATATGAAGAGAAGCACATGCGTCCAGTTGCTATCTGATTACAAAAAAGCATCATTAACTACTGAATTTTTGACCTATGTTTCCATGCATACTGCCACCGCAAGCTGATGGGTCTTCTTCTTTCAAGGTCTCCCATTTACTGGACAGCAAGCATATTGATAAACGATGATGACCATATTAAAGAAACCTGCTCCTCAAATTACTCGAATCTGAGAGTACACTTGTTAAGCAAGTGAAACAGAAGAATCACCATTTCTTGATAAAAGGCAACTTAAGATGTCAACAGTTACTTTCCAAACATACAACTATTAGCGCCAGCGGTTAATACAAGAACACAAACAAAAGAACAGGTGATCAAGTGCAGTTACGGCTGTACTGGGAACGTTCATTTCACTCACCGTATCGAATGCCCCATTTCTCACTTATTAAACCCTCATAGGTCAACTGACTGAGTAGTGGTGTCAGACAATCGACAGATCGGTCCAAAATGATGAGCATATCCGTTTGGCTGTCAACCTCATTCAAGGGTGCATTACCGGTTTTGCTTTCGAGTGCCGATTCAGCTTCATGTCGCATGCGAACCAACATTCGCGCCATTTCCTGGAGGAGAAAGTTTGCGGAGAGTCAGATAACATGTGAACTACAAAATGAATAGTTGCTTAGCATGCAAATGTGAGTAGTGGTTTGAGTTTAGTCCGCCTGTTTCGTTAGACACATACTGCCGAACTTTGGATGCAGCCGGTGTGACCCATTAGAATCACAGTGCTTAGTTATTTCGCAATTTTTATTTACTTAATACAATTTTCAGTCCACTTTTGAGTCAACCCAGCCGAGTATCAAGTATGCGGACTGTGAAGAAATAAATTAACCGGATGTCAATAGGCTTGAGATAGCTGATAAACAAAACATGATTATCCATACCCCGCCGAAGACAGCCTACGGCAGGAATTCTAATTGATCTCTGCTCACTCCCAGCTGCGAGCAGTTGAGAAGTTGACCAACCTACAAAACCATATTAGCTCTGAAGGTGCGTTTGAAATTAAAAGATGTACGCAAAAAAACGTGTACTTAGAATAACTACGGGACAAATAAAGCGCAACAAATGGACCATCCTTGTTACACGAGGTGAACGACAGTGAAATCGTGCTTGTCTGACGGCAAAGCAACTTAATCACCCAGTCATAGATTTTTAAGTAACCAAATCACCTTCGCGACCTGCTCTTCAGATCGGGTATAGCTAATGTTTTGGTGGTATAACTAGATGAACAAGCTGAAACCAACAGCCTTGGTTGGAACAACATTTCGCAGAAGGTTGACTCCAAGTACACTCAACGTCCGTGAGCCTGGTCAGAATATACTATGGCTCGGAACACTCACCGCAACAGTAACGTGGAATAATCCGAAAATAATTAACTAAAGTGTGAAAATGGACAAAACAAGGCAATCTGAACTATAGATGCTGAATGCAGGCACGCCACGGATTGAGACATGTTGTCATCTCAGGAAGGGTTTCAAATGAGCAACTTAGGTGATCATGAAGACTAGACGATATTTACTTATTTGCAGTGACCAACGATCGTGTGACTTCCCTAAGGATCTCGGCTGCAACTGACTTAGTGCCACTTTCTTCAACCGTGCAACTACTTGCATGCAACGAATGCTTACCCTTTTCCAAACGACTCGTCTATTATTCTATGTGCCGAAGTCGTTTCGTTTGCACCTTTTTAAGATTAGTTTAACAGCCTCGGAGGTTCCAGGAACTTTGCTTGGCGCGCTTTTAGTGAGCTCCCGAGTGGGTGGAACCCACTCCGCGTTCCGTTTCCTTCTTCTTTGTTCCTGTCGTTGGTCTCAGATTAGGATACAGCTCACTATTTATCATATTTCCAAACATTGCTGAGAATATACAAGTTCCCAAACTTTACCGCGTTCTTTAGTTCGATGCCTGTTGGGACTACGTTTCGATTGCTCTTCAGGAAAGGCGTTTTAAATTGTTAGTGGACGAGGGTCTAGCGCATACCCACTTGTCCACTACACATTTTATTAAACTGAAAAATCAGGACCTTCATATGTAGTGACCGCGTCGTTGATTGAACACTCGACGATTTTGCCCAAAATGTTGGTGGTCTAACTAAATAATGCCTAGTGCGGATAAGGCTTATAGAACGTGACTCAACCACTGCAGACGAAGCACTCTGATTAATTAAGCAACTGGTCGCGTATCCCAAGCGTCCCGAAATACGCACCAATGAACGACTGCTTTGCTTACGCAATCGTTCCTTTTGATGTGAAATAATTGGCAGCGCATGTATAAATACACTCCCCTTGTAGATAAGTAACAGCGTTTTGGGCCCCTGTGAGGAAATGAACCTAGGAAGGAAGCTGCCGTAAATCAAGAGTTGAGCACTAAGGCAGCGAGAGTGCATACTGGCAAAAATACACTAGCCTCTGCGATCTATCAAATACCAGACACATCGTTCACCCAACCTCTTAGCTATAATCGCGAAGGAGGAAGGGGGTTCCCGGTTCCTGGACAGTACACAGTAGGCAAACGATACGCAAAGGCTTGCATCTGGGAAATCGCGTGTTTCCCAAGGAGAAATAACTTGAATCTTGAGATGGACAATGATGACGAAGATAATGATAACATATATACTCGCAAGCAAGATTATGCATTATGACAAAAAGGAAACGGTGATTATCAACAACGAGAGTTTACTTACGTTCGCCTTAGCGCCTTTAGTAACGATTCTTGGAAATAATCCAAATATTGATTGGAATCTTAGTAATCCTTGTACAAATTGGTAGATATCTTGTTGTTTTTGCGCTAGGCTGTAATTCTAGGAACACTTGTAAAACCAAACGAAGTGCAACTACCATATAACACTCCGGTTCTTCCATGGATACCACATCGTAGTCCACAGGTAAAAGGGTTAGGGGGAACTCGTAGATCGATGAAACGCTTCTCGATACATCTTTTTCTTTGAGATAGTTTTTACAAGCATATGAGAAGGATGGAACAGCAATTATATGATACTCTCTTGAAGAGGATTTGTAAAATTTGGCGTCCCTAAATGTAACGGTTACTGAAAAACACGTAGATGTCACCTTGAAATGAACGACCAAATGCAATCAACAATCTTGATATTGGAATTAATAACAAAAATCACTGCTTTACAATCCGGAGGGGAGCGTGTATCTTCACTGAGCTCCAGTAAGAAAGAGTTAGAAACACCGTGTTCCTAACAAACTCAAGTGAACTCGATGAATACGATGGAAACCTTAAGTAGTGAATGCCCCACAATAATACCAACCGGCGCCATTAAACACTTTTCCCAGTACATGGCCTAAAACACTGATGATATAATGTTGGCCCAAACCTTTGGACTTGGGAGGCGGTCAAGTTGTGTTAAAAATTCATTCTGATAGCTGTTTTTTAAATCACCGAGATTCAAGGGGCCACTTGATAAATGGCTCATCATTTATTGCGAGGTTTCTCCTCAGACACGCAGAGCCTCAGACTGTAAACGGTCCAGATTTTTACCCCAGCAATTCACTGAAGGACACTGACTAGGTTATCAGGGTTAGCTGATGTCTGAAAGTACGAACAACTGGAAATGTTGATCAGGAATCTGTTAAAAAGTCCCAATTCAAATAGCGAGAGAATACAAACAGACGAAATTAATCCAATATACACAAAATATCTGTACATAATCGGCAAAACACGAGACCATTACTTAACTCAAATAAAAAGTGGAGGTTCAAATAGATCTTGAAAACCAGAACCAAGTTGGCTGAAATTAAAGACATGTGAAGAGAAATTCACGCTCTGCAAACATAAACACTAGCCGGCCAGGTTGGAGCTCGTTTAATTGTACAATCCTATCAACATGCTGTTTCTCGTCGTGCCAGACACCACAGTGGATGGATGATTAGACGAACTGTTATTCAAGATCGTGAGCATGATGTCATCCCCAAGTCGACAGAAAGCTGGGAAGGAGTAAGTAGCCAATTTCAACATTTCTTTTTCAAGAGAACAAGCTTCTGGCCAGTGGACCGCTTAAATGGGGCGCCGTTAGGCAGTCTCGCAGAACAACTTGGTCTTCTGGAGAGAAAGAAACGCTCAAATCGCGACACCACGTCCAAGATGCCGCCAGAATAGTATAGAGTGGCTCAAAGCGGAAAAGATTACACTGGTAAAAAATAAGCTTGAATAACGTCAAAACATTGCAAGTTGCATTTCATCTACCTTGAAGCTGAAAGAACTCGGAAGAGTGACAAACGTGCAACAATGCAAGAAGAAAAGAGATATCACGTAAGGTAATAAGTAATGTAGAGGGAGAAAGAAGGAGAAGTACACACAGACACGCAGCTACAGAGAAGTGACTTATAGTTCTAGAAATTAAACAACGTCCCCAACCAAAAGTGTTCATCGTCATTCAGATCCCAGCCAGAAAGCCGGGAACGGCCTACTGAAGCAAGCTTCAATGTCAGTGCCTTCATACCCCAAACCCAAGTCATACGCTGATCAGTAGGTTGCCGCTTCCAGCCTAACCCACAACTCACAAACATCGCGAAGTGGCAAGGCGGTGAGTTGGCATTCGTAAGATGTGACCAAGCCAACGAAGCTTATGAGACGAGACCAAAATGCTCAGGAGTCGACAGTCTACACGTCCTGAAGAAACTAATGAACTCCGTCACTGCCGACAGGGAAACACCGAAAATGGACATCCAGTAAACATTATCTGCGCCGATGGACCACGTTTTGCAGCCGTACGATGAGATCATTCTTACATGGCATTGCACACGGCCTCCTTACTGAGATCATGTCGATGTTACAGACAACGTACGTTGGCAAACGTTGTCCGAGGTTGTGATATACGATTTGTGATCGCATTAAATACTTCATCAGCGCTGATACAGTTTCCAAGGTACATGAACTTTCCAACTATCCCCAACGTCTCACCATCAATGATGAAAACAGGTGCAGAGTCCTGTTGATCTTACAACAGTACCTTGCACTCAGCAGGTGCAGAGAACATATCAAATTGACTAAATGAAGCCTCAAGATAGCCTAAGGTGTTCGGAGCCGCCTATGTACCCCCACAGATTAGGACATCTGCATACTGCGTGTCTCGAAGTCGAATGCCGGGGAGCAGTTTCTCACAATCATAATCGTAGTCTAACAGGGCACATTTTAGATCTCATTTACTGAAAAGTCGAATAGGAAATGGGAGGCTGGACAACCTTGTCACATGAGCTAAACTGGACGGTGTGATCACCACACCGATAGAGTCACTCATACCAGGCAGGCCAATGGGTAGAGGTCTGACAAACCAGTCTCCAGGTTGGGGGTTGGAAGAAGGTTGGCATCTTTTTCCGGAAAAAGTACCAGTTCTGGTACATTGCCACCCAACCGCTGCCTTGCGGTACAGGCTTTTGAGCCAAAGGCTTTGGTTGAGAACCCTAATCGTTCTCCTGTCTAGGTCTGGGCGTCCTGGCAGTATCTCAGCCCACACACAACCATGAATACTCACAAAACCAATAATTCTGTACTGAATCGGCCGTCTCGCAGTATAAACCAGGTCGTCCCATCTGTTGCATACACCAGGTGGACAGGCTAATCCTGAACCTCACTCTTCCTCCTAATATCCTATCAGATTTAGTCCTCAGGCTCCTCCCGACCCTCATTTGCAGTATTTACTCTACCGGTCCCACAGCAAATATTGTTAATCACTGTACCACTGTCCTGGCAAGTCTCATCTCTTACCATTCAGCCTCAGGCCTCCATTGTCTTTCACTTAGACCTAGAAAACGAATTAAATAGGTGCTTTCAACGTTCGCACTGTAATACAGGCAGGTCAACAGGCCACTCGCACGAACGTTAGATGTCGTTTGTGTCTCCGAAACTAGAATCCAGGACAGTAGTCAACGTATGGAACTAACAACACCTGCACTGTCTATCCGATACTGGTTATACACTTCAGGATGACTCCGCAGGTGACGACCGCAGCCGCCACACTGGCAGATTGGATTCTTGTTAGCAGTAGACTTTGGGTCGCCCCTCCGAAAGGTCAAATTAAGACCACCTCTAGACGCGAAACCTCCAGAAATCTTTTCATTGTGTCTGCTCATGCTCCAACTGATCGGCGTCAAGGACGCCTTTTATTCGGATCTGGCCGCTCTCCTTCGGTCGACACGTGGTTCTGATATAGTCGTTCTGGCCGGAGATATGAATGCCCAGGTCGGCCGCCTTGGTGAGGCCGAGTCTCGTTTAGGTGGCGGGGTTTGGGAAAGCATCACATCGCTCGGATAGTGGCGGGCGATTGTTGCAACTGTGCGCTGAGCATAAGCTATTAGTAGCCTGCACTAGTCTTAGGCATTATGCGCATCATTGCTATACTTGTGCACAGCTTCTCCGAATCAGGCCTGCTCTCAGATAGACCACATAACTGTTAGTTATAGGTGATGTGGTTCGATTCAGGACTGTCGTTCTTATTGGAGCACGTACTTGGATTCAGATCATGCGTTGGTACGTTGTCGTTTTGTTCTTACTTTTGCTGGGCAACGACCCCACCGACAGCAACCACTGGCTGATGAGAAACTAGCTATATCATTGGTAAACATAAGTATCAAACCAACTTGGAAAGCTGCCTTAGTAATTCCCACTCCGAAGATCCTACTAGCTGCTGGACCGAAATTTCACAGGCAATTTATGAAGCAAGTTGC
>LOND01029152.1:0-11090 GCA_014220965.1 Paragonimus kellicotti
TTGTTGTTTGATATACGCGATCCTCAAGCTTCAGAGAAATACCTCTCTGTCACCAGAGATGTCTGAAATTAGCGAACACCGCCCTAGCCTTGGAAATACGCGCTTCTATTTCATTCCCTACACCTCCGACGCCACCGCTGATGCAGCTTCCCAGGTATACAAACCGGTCAACAATCTCCATGACTTCATTATCTAACATTAAATCTACGTAACCACAGCAATCTTGCAGAAGCACTGCATTTTGAGGCTGCAAAGCGCATTCCGAAGTACTTAGCAGAACGCGAAATAGCGTCCAGTGTTGTTTGTGCCGCTTGAAAATTGTCAAACAGCAATACCTTATCGTCAGCATAATCAAGATCAGTCAGTCTTTCACCAGGTAGGAGGTCCACGCCGGCATCATTTGAGTGCCGCAGACAGTCCTCCATTATTTCGTCTATGACGAAATTGAACAAAAATGGCGAAAGGGGACAGCCTTGACGTACGCCGCTCCTGGTGCTGAAACTGTCAGACAGTTCACCGTAAACCCTAACCTGAGCTGAGGTATGGGAATAAAGCGCCGACAGTATGTTCACATACTTAGTCGGTACACCCTACGTTTAAGCGACTCTAAAAGTGTAGATCGGTCCTACCGAATCAAACGCACCTTTATAGTCGAGGAATACGGCGATTGTTGGCCGGCGGTACACATGACGCTGCTCCAGAATTTGACGAAGGGTAAAAATGTGATCTATACAACCCCGCCTCTATGGTTTTCGCAAGAGCCCCGGGCTCCTTTCTTAAATATGGGAACTATTATCGAGTGACCCCAGCACGGAGGGATGGTCTCCGTCGTCCAGACAAGTTGAAACAACTGAGTCAATGCCTCTACTAACGCCTCTCCACCTTCTTTGAAAAGTGCCGGCACGAGATCATCTGGGCCAGCAGCCCTATTACGATTGAGAGCCGAAAGGCAATTGCGAACCTCAGTCTCAGTGGGTGGTTCCAAATCTACCGACCAGGGTGCTACATCACAAGTTCTGTGGCGGCAACGCAATAGAAGCAGCAGGCCAACTAAATTGACCCTCAAAGTGTTCTGCCCAACGCTCTAACCTTCTGGACTTATTACAGACTAGTGTACCATCTACCTCGCTGATAGCTTCACTGACCGACGGTCGCCTGGGACCGGTGGCACGGATCAGCTTAAACAGTTTACCGATGTTCCCTGAGGCAAATGCGGTTTCCATTTCCTTAACTTTTTCCACTAACCAAGCCTCACGATCAGCCTTTAGACTACGTTTCAGTTTCCTACGGATATCTCTTCTAGACTTGTTGTGTGAACTACCAGGAGGAACCCTCCGTCTGGCTTCCAACAACTCCAGGGATTTCTCTGAAATCCAATGTTTGCTTACCCCATGTACCCCTGTGCCGCAAGCTACACTACCTGCTTTCTGAATGGCCTGTGAGATTTGAGTCCAGCAGCTATTAGGGTCTTCGGAGTGAGTACCACTAAGGCAGCTTTCTAAGCTGGTTTGGTAATTATGCCTAACCGATGGTAAAGCCAGTTTCTCAACAGCTAACCGTTGCTGTCGGTGGGGTCGTTGCCCAGCAAAAGTAAGAACAAAACGACAACGTACCAACGCATGATCTGAATCCAAGTACGTGCTCCAATAAGAACGACAGTCTTGAATGGAACCCCGCCACCTATAACTAACGGCTATGTGGTCTATCTGAGACCAGGCCTGATTCGGAGAAGGCGGGCGCCAAGTATAGCATTGACGTGCACGATGCCTAAAACCAGTACTGGCTAAAAATAGATTATGCTCAGCGCATAGCTGCAACAATCGCCCACCATTATCTGATCGATGTGATGCTATCCCAAACCTACCACCTAAACGAGATTCGGCTTCACCAAGGCGACCGACCTGGGCATTCATATCTCCGGCCAAAACGACTATATCAGAGCCACGTGTCGACCGAAGGAGAGTGGCCAGATCCGAGTAAAATGCGTCCTTGACGCCGATGTCACTACAGTCAGTAGGAGCATAAGCAGACACAATGAATAAGATTTCTGAAAGTTTTGCGTCTAAAGTTGGCCTTAACAGAACCTGCCAAGCGGACGGCACAAAGTCTACTGTTAACAGGAATCCAATCTACTAATGCGGCTGCGGCCGTCGTGCTGAGGACTATACCTACTCCAGCCTGACCTGTAACGGCGGCTGTGGAGTCACCCGAAGTGTATAACCAGTATCGGGTAGACAATGCGGGTGCTGTTAGTTCCATACGTTGACTACTGTCATGGATTCTAGTCTCCGAGATACAGCAGACATCAACGTGCAACGAGTCTAGCGTTCGTGCGAGAGCCGCTTGCTGACCTATCTGTTTTAGCGTGCGAACGTTGAAGGCACCTATATTAATTCGCGTTCTAGGTCTAAGCAAGGGACGAGGGAGGCCTGAAGCTCTTGAGAGTACAAAACACTGATATTAGTAGGACGTCAGCATCTCGAAATACACTGATTTATCATTGTCAGAAAAACGAGGTATTAACAACTCAGACCACGCGTTGGCCAATTAGATAAAAGGTTCTGAATAAATCGACATTTACCAAACAGTAGAGTGAGCCAATGATGTACCAGTGTCTACATTGATGATAAGTAAACTGTTCGAGAACCAACAGACGTGAAATCATATGCGAACCATCAGAATGTCTACGTTTCATTACACGAAGCAGTGATCTAAAAGAACTCGAGTGGAATAAAACTGAAGTTCGATGACAAATGGGAATGCAACTTACCACGGAGAGCAACCGCCAAAGTTTCGCGAGTGGCCTGTTCGATCATGGCGCTCAGTTTCGTATGCACGACAGAATCTGACGGTTGTAACTGTTGAAGAAAATTCTGCGTAGATAAAAGAAAATAGTTCAAGGATGATGACGACGTAAGAATAGTAACTCGTATATGCTACCTATATCGTAGGTTGTGTGGTCTAGACTTACCACATAAGCATAACTGATGAAAGTTAACAACCGAGAAACCATTCGCGTACTTCCAGCATTACGTTACTAGAAACATCAATAATATGAGCAGAAGCAAGCGGACGGAATCATATTTAATTTTTCAACGTTAATGTTAATTCAGCAGTAGTCAAAATAAAAGATCATCGACCAGCACTCCAAGAGAAAGACAAATTTACACTCAACCTTCTAATATGTCATATTCATCGGGCTATCAAAAAGTGTCGCATTTGAGGATGTACTGCCTTTAATGATGAATACTATCCAGATAGTTCATAAGTAGTATAATTGTTATAGAAATTTTATCAGGACCAAATAAATTTGCGTTGCGATAACGACGGGACTTCAGTTTGAAACAACACAGTGATTGGAAACGCTATATGATCGTGAAAAAATACAGCCACCAGTCATAGTATTGGATCTAAGTGTCAACTCATAATATAATTAGCTATTGTCTGTAAGCAAGCTAGTATTAGGCAAAGATATACTAAATAATGAATTAAATAAAAAGATTTCCGGTGAGAATGTACAAATGAAACCACAAATAGATTCACGCGTAGCCCAAGTAGTTCGATATCGTTGGCATGCAAAACATGTGTATCTTTGTAGCAAAATTCGAAAAAATCAACATAAATAATGTGCCTTTCCATTCGTGACAAGTGATATTAATCTTCGTGGAGAGACAATAAATAGTACACTATTGTTGGGAATTCAATAACCTTGACACTCATAAAGAATGGATTAACAAACATTACGGTTTCCCCACATAGACCGCCAACATATTTCACGTATGGCTTGGATAACAAAAATAAATACGCCCACATGTAAAAGTTGAAATTGGTCAAAATTTACACTGCCTCACTTCTGTGTTTGTGAACGCCGATTGGTATGTATCGATCAGGTGAGTCAACTAATATCCAATACAGTTGGTACGATTGAACGAACTTCTATTGACCACACAAGGTTGGATTACGTAATCGAATGGCAATGGCCTCGGCAGTGGCCAACATTCGCTGGCGAACGAGTTTTGACCTGTTCGGTGGAACCCTGTAGATAACAGTGAACGATCGATCTATGTTGACTTGATGATTGCTGTTAGCCACTGTGTTACTCACGAATTAGAGTTACATGTTGATTAGTATAATTTATGAATCAAACGTAATCAGTTGGAAATATGCGGATCACTGATGAGTAGTCGGAGATTTAGTTAATTTCAGGTTGAACATCACTTATTTGGTCACAGCCTTTCCATTCAGATAAAATTCTCAGCCAGCCTCTTTCTAGCAGAGGCACTAAACTCGAATTTCGCTCATGTTTGAGCTAGTCAGTAGTGCATACGCTTGCCACGGCCGAGACGCCCGGCAACTTGATCATCACTCATAAGCAAAAGTGACCTGGTATGGACGGAGTACTGGTAGCCGACGAGGTGATATTCGTCAATCCACAACCAGACTTTCAAGTACGCTGAATTTGTAAACGTTTACTGGCAGGAACGAAACTCTAGGCGTTGACTTCGGAGCTAGATGGGCTGTTGCACATCTGGAGCGAGAGCGCGTGTTCGATCTACTACAGCGAAGAGTATTCTAGCCTACGATGCAGAAAGATGTGACCAACCTCATTCGAGCCTACCTCCAACTACCAACACAATCGATAAACAGTGACAATACTGCCGATGCAGTCCACCGTAACACAGATAACCGTCGTGTCGTGCGGCCTACATAGCTCGTTCCACAGGAACAAACGAAATGGTATACACAGTAAGAGGCAGCATGAACAGGCAATGTATCTTTCAACTGAGGGCGCAAATTTGGTATGAACATGTAATCAGGCTGCAAAGCAGGTCTTGCTTAGCAGTCCATTGGCACTCCGCTTAGAACAAACTATATGAAAGTATTTGCAAAAACGCGTTATGCACGTTTAGTAGCCGCCGCTGTCAGGATCATTGACAGTCCGAGAGATTGTTCCTCGGTATGGCTGAACGTTATGTTTATATGTATGGTCTGTTCACTGGTTGACCTTCGGTCTGACGTCGCCAAATCAGTTGATTTGGAGTAGCTATCTGCTCAAACTTTCACTACAAACTAAACCAAGTGATCTGATTCCGGTTGCCATACTGGCAGCATGTTTATGCTTTGAAATATTACTTACATTGGAGCCAGGCTCTTTCTGATTCTTCCAACTCTGCTGTTTTCTTGTTCATGCTTTCTCATACTGGACTGCCAATCGTTTGTTCCGCTGTGTAGTTCTGAAGCACAACTGGTTGTGCGTGTTTTTTGTTGTCGGGAAAGTGAATTCGGTTGTTTGCATTTTGTGAACTAATAGATGTACTCATCATTATTGAACTAAGAACACGGCGTGCGTGTTGCAGCAAGACGTTGCCCAGTAAATTGATTTCTCTATTAATCAGTTCGCTCATGCACACCAACTATTGTGCGGTCGTGTTTTTTCTAACCTACACTCCAGGTTGTAATTCTACGAGGTTTCCGATTAAAAGTTGTATGCTCTTCTCTCCGATTGGCGGGTGTCGTTTGTCGTAGTTTTTTCTCGTGTTCTTTTCTGCCCTTGAGCGAATTTCTCTCGACGATTGCCCATTCGATTTCACATTATTATTGGTTCACCTTTTCCGGGACTTTGACGTACCCCATTGCTACTTTGAGGTATTCCACCGAATGTCGCATCTCTGATTTGTTCACTTGTCACAATATTTCGGAGACTCAAATCACGTTTGTCACTCGCTTTTTCTCTGATGACGGATGGGCGTTAGGCTTTCCATGGAGAGGTTGATATTCTTTGTATGTTTACGTTCTGTCCCACTATATGGTGCTGTCTAATCGAGTATTCGCTACTTGCCGGATAGACTAACTCTCCTACCGAGTAGACTGTTTAGTTG
The DNA here is from genome assembly GCA_014220965.1 of Paragonimus kellicotti. Taxonomy (NCBI): domain Eukaryota; kingdom Metazoa; phylum Platyhelminthes; class Trematoda; order Plagiorchiida; family Troglotrematidae; genus Paragonimus; species Paragonimus kellicotti. The sequence goes on from LOND01029152.1 coordinate 5,880, forward strand.
CACCTTTAAACGTTCTCTTTTGTAATGAATTCGTAGAGAATTCGTTCTTTTGCTTCCGTTTCTTGCGCCGTGGTCGGTTCTGTCGAAAGTTTGAACAAAACCGTTAGAACACGAAAACTGGTAGATGCAAGCATTTCGTATTGACTCATCAGTACCAAATTTACAATAACATGAAACGGTTTTTTATATCGAACAGTTAGGGGTGGGTGGAATACATAGTCGATTGATGGGTTAGGGAAGGTCACTAAGTCCAGGGTAGGGTCAAGCTCACGAACAATTGTTTCTGAACACACAGGGCCGGCTTCAGTCGATTGATTGCGACAGCCTCAGCAAACCGCAAGAATCTTGGATTGGGATGACGTAACAAGATTCTGAATGCACAGGTCGGGTCGATGACGTGACCAGTGGTCAGGATGTCTTGCGACTGCGGACACTGGTTGCTTGCGTGTTTCAACGACATTGCCGTTCTTCGATGATACTGAGTTCTGCACCCATTTAGGCAAATGTTCCTTCACTCTGGAAATCAAACACCTCTCGGTTCTGCCTATGTAACTTTCTTTGCAGTTACATGTAAATTGGTAGATACAGTGTGAGGTGGCACCGACAGGCTGATCTCCCTTGATTGAAGGCAAAGGCAGCTTCTGGGTTCGAGCTAGTACACAAAGTTCGGCTGCGTTGAATGTCCGTTTAATCGAATTCATCAATCTTTGTGTTGTTTGGTGCATACTGTAGTCGCCTTTAAAAGGCAATTCTATATAAACCTTTTTTCTTACAGTGACCACCTGTTCGGATGGCGGTTTAGGCCTACTGTGTCTTTCTATGAACCTTTTTGGATAACCATTAGATTGTAGTACAGTCGTGATCAACTCTAATTCCTCCGTAAGACTGTCTTGTGTACAAATTCGTCTTGCGCGTGTGAATAGTGTATTCACTAGTGCGCGCTTCTGATGGACCGGTGTGAAACTACTAAAGTTGAGGTATTGACCGGACCACGTGGATTTCCTATAAACACCTCTTTTGATAGAGCCATCTTCCCGGCGACTTATGAGTATGTCTAGAAACGGCAGACAATTATCAGTCTCAAATTCACGTTACCTTCAGATTGGGATGACAACTATTTAGGCGCTGCACTAGGTTATCTATTGCCTGTTTGGACCGACTGAATACTAGTGTATCATCAACGTAGCGTTTGTATATGACAGACTCGCTGTCTGCGGCTAACTCTCGTTCAATCCTTAACATGAAAAAGTCAGCTAAGATAGGCCCTAATGGACTTCCCATGGCTACCCCATCTATTTGGCGGTAGCATCGATCAAGAAAACGAAAGCTGATGTTTTCAGTGCATAACAATAAGGCTTCCCTCAGAATATCATTAGGCAGAGGCAAAGTAATGTGGCTCGTTTCAACGAGCTCACAAATATAATCAATTGTCTCACGTAATGGGACATTCGTGAACAGTGACTGAACGTCTATGGAACACATCAACTCATTAGCAAGATTGATGTTGTCCAAGTCACTGATCAATTCGAAAGAATCTTTAATAGAATATGCCTGAAACTTTTGTTTTAATGGAGTTAAGATGGTGACTAACCAGCGTGCCAGTTTATGGTACGGAGAGTTTGTCATTGCCAGAATAGGCCTAAGAGGCATTCCAGACTTGTGTGTTTTAGGGAGGCCGTAGAGCTGAGGTGTCGACGACCCACACGGTTTAAGGGATTTGTACGTCACGTCATCGATCATGTGCAGTTGTAAGAGAAGTTGAAGATGCCGTCCTATGCGACCTTCTATTTCTGTGATATTGTCCACTGTGTCTATTTGTTGAAACTTTGTTCGGTCCTCTAATATTGACAGCATCTTCTGCACATACGCGTCTCTGTCTAAAATGACTGCACCGGAGCCCTTGTCTACTACATTTTTTGATTTAAGTTCTCTTAAGTGATTGTAGGTGTTGCTTTGTGACAGCGCACTGGCCGTTGATCGGAGTCATGATAAACCCATTAGCTATATCAGTGAGTTTCGTTTTAAGCCAGCCTAGGTTGTCAGCAGTAGTTGGCTGAAGATCTGATAACTGATCAATTAGGTTTTCAAACTGGGCTTCAACATAAATACGATTAGGCCTATATGATGGTATTTTATAATCTAGACCCAAAGCTAAGGCTTCTAATTGCAGAGAATTCAATTGTACTGAAGAACAGTTCAATACATACTTACTGGGATCCAATGTTTGTTTCATTTTCTTCAGATCACATTCAAACACAATTCACTGATATCACTGGAAAACCGATAATCCACCCTGATTACTTCAATGTGCAACGACAGATTGACGCATCGTTAGAACGATTTGCCGCTGACCGCACCGGGCTGCCAGACTTTGCTTTGGAGTCGGCCGGTGGAACTGTGATCGCTACACGTTGTACACGTACCTACACAGGGGGTGCTGCTCTATTTTCCCTGTTCGGTATCCCTCTGGTTCGTTTGAGCAACTCGCCGAGGTAATTTATTTGTTAGGTGCATCTGCACTTGTGTGGTAGTTCTTATCCCCTTTTCCACGAATGTCTTTGTTTGGTTGTGCTCACATCTGTTTGCTGCTATTTGCTGTTATCAGAACTATACTACATCCCAGCAATAACGCCGGTGATTGTTGGCCTTTCCACGGCAGTAGTGGCCAGGTTGTCATTCGTCTCTCAGATCCGATTGTGATCAACGCGGTATCGTTGGAACACCTACCCCGTGTATTGGCACGTACCGGTCGGTCGGATTCAGCCCCAAAGGACTTCCTTATCAAGGTTAGTATAATTGTCTTTCATTCTGTGTTACTTAGAACTCTGTCTTTCTCCCTCTCTTAAACCCACACAAACCTCACTCCTTTTTACCTTATATTTTTTCCCTTATAGGGTCTGGCATCAGAAGTGGATGAAGAGGGTGTTGTTCTGGGCAATTTCACATACAATATAGACGGTCCTTCAATTCAAACTTATTCTATCAAGGCAAGTTATTCGATTCTCATGGTTCTACCTTGGTTTTTCCATATCCTCTCGTGGGCAGCAGTAGCTCTCATTTTCACATCAGCATTTCGGGTTTCATTTTGGAGTTTATTTTCATTGTCTTCTGTTAGAGATTTCACCAGGAACGTCTTAATCGATATTAATGTTAACTGGAGAACTCTCTTGGGGAATCGGAATGCTTTTATTATTGAGGTTTTGTACGTTGGACTAGCTTGCTCGTTGCTCGGTGTATCTGGCTTCATTATAGGGAATGGAGACTTCGGCGTCTCATATAGTACAGTAAAAATGGTTTTTAATAACTCTTGTTTAACTCACTATATTTTTGATTCAAATGATGGTCCGAGTCAGCTAACATCGCTCAGCTGGCGCTGACCTGACGGGAGAATGCACTTTTACCCACGCGCACTTGTCCCTTGTTATCGGCCACCTGGGTGATCTTTGTTGACTAACTCTCGGTTTTTCTATTCTTCGATTTTTACGATTTCGCCTGCCTGGCCACCACATCCCGGTCACTGTATGCGACTGGACAACAGAAGTGACATTGCAATCAACATGAGTTTACCCCCGAAGAGGTCATTATTGCTGTTCTCGAACACAGTGATACTGAGTCCGTCTGCTCTTGATGAGGATCGCTGTAACGTTGTTTGGTTGCATGCTGTTTAAAACCTCGGCTATCCTTCCTTCAATTTCGTCAGCCTCATATGTGATACTCTCTGGAATTTTGTAGATGTAGGATGCATTCAACCAATGTGATTCCAGAGGTATACTATGAAATTAAGGTCAACCGATCAAGCAAGCGAAGCTGTATAATCAACATTGTGGGATGACTTACACACGCCAACAAAATTGTTCTAGTGAGCTAGTGCACTATCTTATTGAACGATCCGACATCACTAACTGGAAATCATTGGGAGTAAATTTTCTTGCATTAAGTCCTCGTAGTTTGAAGCACTGACGATGTGATCATACAAGCCCAGTTCACTTCTCTCACATGTCGGGACAGCAATTTACACATGAACGATCAACCTGACCTTACAATGTTGGAGCGTTCATTCTAATATTATTTCATTATTCCTAAACCTCCCTGAAGCATGCCTCTCCGTTTAGTTTCCTGAGTGGATAGCCTCATTTATCGAAGCATTTTTCACATTTCAGTCGGTCGCTAGATTGTCTTTGTTAGTCGGCATGCCGAAATCCATGGAATTATGTTGAGTAAGGTAACCTATTTCTAGTTAGATGTGGATTTGTATGACAAATGATGACTGACCTGCTGGTCAGTATTCACGTAGAGTTATGTAGAGCAAGGAGCAACGACCAGGTCTTTATTAGATTGGATGTCATCTACGTTTGATCACAGCTTTCGGATAAACTTTTCAGCCAGATCCTTTCCTATGCGAAAGTTACGACCAAGTGTGAATGATCTTCAGTTTATATCAGCCAACTCCCTATTGCTTATCAATAATTTAAACATCATTGAACAAGTCTAACTACTTCTATGGTTTAACCTTACAAAAACGTTTTTATCGTAGGAACATCGCTTGGAGTTAGCAAGACAGTTACTGCCTCTCCTCTCATGGTGATCGGGCAATCTGATCAGATGAACAGATATAACTGAGCCTCCAGATAAGGTAATTCATCTATGCCCAATGTGAGGTTAGTGGTTCATTCGGGGGGCGCGGTTTCCTTATAAAAAATGGGTCCGAGTTGTGATCCCGGTAGTGACAATGATATGTGCCACTTCCGATCTCTAACAAGGGTGACACTCAAACCTATTGCTTTTCGTCGAAACGGCTGACTGAAAAGTTTGTCTGGCTGCCTCGACCTATATTGCTACCTTCACCAGGTGGTCGGGCTTGTGTGCTGTTTTGATCCGGCGGGCTATGCTGACTAGGACTCCGGTCCTTCCAGGTTCAACCCTGTCAGACAGGCCAAAGGGGAGCAGCCAGACGAAAAGCAGTTACACTCATAGGATTGTATGTCGCACTACTGACCGCGTAGGAGTGCTTAGGTAGTGAGGCACGATCCTATGGGCATACAGCAGAACTATTTTTATAGTTGCGGCACTGCTGTCTTCCGTATCAGGAAGAAGGGGGTTAGAAAAGGTACCCTCAAACAAAAGCACTCCGATCGCCCAACGGTTGACCGTGACCGCCGGCGTATTATCCAATACGGTCGAAAAACATCTATCACCAAAAGCCGATGTAGC